>PVKA01036042.1:0-22206 GCA_004027165.1 Ctenomys sociabilis
ATATATATATATATATATAACTACAAAGTGGTCCTTCATTTATATCCCCCCCTTTTTTTTGTCTAGTTTTGTTGAATGTATGAATTCAGCAAAATAATCCAATATAGTCCAGTAGCCCATAATAGTAGTGAGCTATTCGAAGAACTGGCAATGCCAGAAGTTGTCTACTTGAGCCTTTTACAGCTCAGCATATTAATATGGCTTTACTGTTTATACCTTGTGTCTATACTTTTCTGCTGCATGGTTAAGACCAAGATAAAGCAAGACCTATATAATGAGAAATGTAACTTTTGTATCTGACAAGGCCAGTCAAGTCCCTTTGGGATTTACCCTGAAACCATGTACAGCAGTTTGTAGATCTAAGGAGAGTCACCTATAGAGAAAACATTCTCTCAGGCTTTCAGAGAGCAAATTGGTCAAGCAATGGCCATGACTCATTCACATAGCTGACACTAAGAAAGGATCTATATTTCTTATTCTAATTAAGTGGCATGAGTACCTTCTAAATTGCTTGAGCAAAAAATCCTGAGCACCTCCCCTGTGTTACTTCTTCATGTATATAATTAGAGATCTGTCAAGAGGGATGACCGGTGTTTCAGATTCACCTTTGTTCAAACACCTTCTGGACACCATTTCACAGGACTTCTCACAGTGAGTCAACTTCACAAGGCACAGTGTATGTAAAATGCTACTCTAGGCCTGGCTCATTTGGAACTGTTGACTTGATTTACCACTTTCTTTCCCTTCTGTTGGTTATCTTGGGAGCTCCAGAGTGACACTGGGCGTGTAGGTTGAAGACAGCAGAGCGTATATAATTTCGGACCTGGGATTGACCATGTAGGAAGAATGCTGCCCCATTGCTAACCCTCAGTTACTTTTTATATCTGCCCTAAATTTTTTGGACTTTTCAGTTTAGAAAGAAGTATAAATATACTGGCAACTATTTGTAACTATGGTTTCTCTACTTTTATTTTAAATAAAAATACTTTTTTTAGTTTTTTCATTTTATTTATTTGGTACTCTGTAGTGAGTATAGAGTCTCACTACAGAGCCCAGATTCATAATGATCCTCCTTTTTTCAGCCTCCTCAGTGCTGGGATTACAGGTGTGCACCACCACGCCAAGACACATGCCCAAGGAACATGGCCAGTGTGGCATGCAGGACCAGGGTTGTACACTGGTGTGCTTGCCAATGCAGATGTTTAGTTTGCTGAGCTACCTTGCAGGCCCCTCTCTACTTTTAAATTATTTTCTGTTTCTTTGTTTCCTACAGGATATGTTTATGATGCACAAAGCCTTCTAATGTTATCTCCTTTCTTCCTCCCTCCTGGTCAAATTCCACCATGTTTCTTGTGCATTCCAGAATATATATCTGGCCAAACCATTTCATTGATACAGTGGAACATGTGTCCCTTTCCCTTTCCAAAATTTCCTGTGTGTAAAATGCCCCTTACTCCTTCATTTACAAGAGTCACATTAAAGTAGAACAACCAAATCAGATATTCTTTTTGTATCCTTCTCCACCTCACTGTCTTGCTTTTCTTATTCTTTTTCTTTTTTCTTTTCTTTTCTCTTTCTTTCTTTCTTTTTTTTTTGTGGGGGGGGCAGAACCAGGGATTGAACTCAGGACCTTGCACTTACCAGGCAAGCATTTATTCTACTGAGCCATCTCCCTGGCCCTCTTCCTCACTTTCACCTTGTGGCTACATGTGTATATTCAAATCTTATCCTGTATAACACAATATTGCCCTTGGCAAATATCATTAATGCCCTTAGGAAATTTCCTATTGCAAATATGCTAATATTGCTGTTAGAAATTATTTTGCAAGCATTATATTTCTTTTGGTAGGAGTTATATTTCCATTTTAAATTGCATATTTTTGTGTTTTAGTGTGACCATTTTGGATTACCCAGTAAATTTTGGGTATATTTATAAAACAAATGGATGTGTGTTTCTCTGTGGTCACATAGGAAAAGTTCCTAATGTTTAACAACGAAACAATTAAACAGTCACAAGTTTGTGAAGTGATTGAATAAGTTCATTTTCTCTTCCTGAACAATCAGTGGGGATAACCAGGGAGGCCTAGAGGCTTAATTAACAATTCTGAGTCTCAAGCCTCCTTTGTCTGTCTCCTCTTTGTGCTGACTTATCCTCCAGAAAATCTCCTCCTGATTTACGCTTCTCAATCATGGTAATCCCAACATTATTGAACTTTTCCATGGCAACTGGTTAAGAAGTGCTATCTAAAATTGAGTGTTTCCTTTTTGGTTAGAGCCTGTAAGACTTGATACGATTGTGCCAGGATTCCTCAGATACCACTTTGAAACTCCCTTAGACAAGCAAGTCCTAAGAGAAGTCCTTTCAAGAGAAAGGTAACAGATTCCATGTCTTAGCGAGACAAATAAATGGAGATAGTGGAGCTGCTGGGGGTTGAATATTTGCTTGTGTCACTGTAAAATTCACATACAGAAATAGAAATACAGTACTCAGTGCAAAGGTGAGAATCCTCTGGGTGATGATTAGGGTATGAGAGCGGGCCTTCAGGAACAGCATTAGTTTTTTTTTGTTGTTGTTGTTTTTTGTCTTTTTGAGACAGGGTCTCACTATGCAGTTCAGGCTGGCCTTAAGCTCACTTTGTAGCTCAGGCTGGTCTCGAACTCACAACAATCCTCCTGCCTCAGCCTCCCCAGTGCTGGGATTACAGGCATGCACCACCACGCCCGGCTCAACAGCATTAGTTTTTTATAAAAGAGATTCCAAGGGGCCAGGGAGATGGCTCAGTGGAATAAGTGCTTCCCTGGCAGGCGTAGGGGCCTGAGTTCAATCCATGGTTCCACAAAAAAAAAAAAGAGACCCCAGAGATCTACCTGGTTCCTCCCCCCTGGGAAGACATGGAGTCAGTCAGCCGTCCACTGAGCAGGGAGCACTGCTGGTATCTGGTGGGCTTTCCAGAGCTCAGAACTGTGTCCCTGTTGTCTAGATTCTACTGGCCACAAGAGTCCTGTTAGGCAGACTAAATATGGTGTATTCCAACTAACACATCAGTAAGTAAGCAATGAATGCATTAATATTTAAAAGTAAATATCAAAGCAATTAATTATAAAGTCAAACCTTAGCACACCTGTACCACATTGATTAGAAAAGTCTAGAAAGTGAATGGGCATCATGTAAGGGATTCATACTTCTGTCCACTGTACAGAGCACACTATTTTATCTGAAAAATTCCAATGAGAGACCAATGTGAAAATATTCATAGAGAAACATCGGCTGTAATGTTATCTGATATTCTTTGGAAAAGGCCTTTAACAATAGGTAGCTTTCTGAATACAGAAACTGTGGAAGTGTGAGAGTGTGTGTAAAAGATGCCTGGTTTTACTGTATTTAATCAGAGCTATAAACTTTTTTAGGCTTAGGATTTTATGTCCAGGAATAAGGGAACACTAAGGAAAAACAGCTTGTGTGTCACAGCTAAAATCGCTAAGGGTCTTTTTCCTTTTGGAGATTTCACTGTGCACACCATGGACTGCTTGTCTGTATATTGTCTGTTCTGTCCCACAAGGTCAGGTCTGGAATTTCCTATGTGCAGTGTGATCCAGCAGAATTTGGACATCCACTTTCAGGTCAGAGAAACTCAATTTGTATCACAAAGTAGAGAAAGAAAAAAACGGATAGTTTTTAGGAAGTGTAAATATGGCAGGGAATACAAGAGCTGTCTCGGAGACCCAGGAAACCTTCTGAGTAGAAGATGCTAGCTGTGTGCCCCAGAACTCTTGGAGGGTTGCTCTTCATGTTTTCTGCACCTTGTGACAGTAGTTTTGGGAGTGCGCTTATGAGAGAGGGTACGCTGTTCCCCCAGGACAGCGACAGCTGCAGATGGAGTGAAATAAACACAAAACTCCTGAAGCAGGAAGGTAAATGAGTATGTCACATTTCAATCCTGGGAAATGGCACCCCTCTGGCTATTTTAGAGAAAACTAAAAGGATTTAAATCAGGATATTGTGAGGCTAAAAAATCAGGAAGGAACTCTCAAGGAGGGAGTTAGCTGCTTACATTTTCCACCAGAAGGGCAGCTGCCTGCATCACATGCAGACTGGAAGGGTCTCATCCAGCTCATACTGCTGCCGTGGGGGACCAGACCACATGTGCCCTGCTCTGCACAGCTCTAACTCAGCACAGCAGGGAGCCCTCTGTGTTTCCACCAGCAGCAAAAGAAGCTGAGTCTCCTGGGGATGCAGTTTTTAAAATAATTTTATTGAGAAACTAATAGCAATGAGACAATTTCAAAACCGATTAGCAGGACAGTTTCAATAATTAATACATTGCTTATTGTTGCCTTAGTGGTTGTTCAGTGTACAAGATGCCAACATGACATTCTGTCCACAAACACTATTAGAACTAATCTTTCTATTCACTGAATTAAGAGAATGTAGCTGTATATCTATCCTATTTTGAATATACAGATACAAAATGGTCATTCATTTGTATCCCTTTTTTTTGTTTAGTTTTGTCAGAGAAGGGTATTCCATTGTCTTTTAAATATTATAAGTGTGTGAATTCAGCAAAATATGCCAACATAGTCCAGTAGTCCATAATAGTAGTGGGTTTTCCGTAAGACTGGCAATGTCAGAAATTGCTGACTTGAGCCTTTACAGTTCAGCATATTAAGATGGCTTTACTTTTTGTACCTTGTTTTTATGCTTTTCTGCTGGATGGTTAAGAACAAGATAAAGCAAGACCTATATAATAAGAAATGTAACTTTTGTATCTGACAAGGTCAGTCAAATCCCTTCAGGATTTGTCTTGAAACCCTGTACCACAGTTTCTAGATCCTTTGTCAATGTCAGCCATGTGGATGAGTCACAGCCATTGCTTGACCAATTTGTCCTCTGTGAAAGCCTGAAAGAAAGTTTTCTTTCTGTGTGACTTTCCTTAGGCACACTCTCCATCATCAATCACTTTCCTTTGTGGCCCTATAATCTCCTTGATCAGAAAATTTGGGGCATCACTGAGTTACATGGTGTCAGAGTACAGATTCTCCTATGTCCCAAGTTCTCACTAGCCTTGGGGATGCATTTAACGTGCATCCATACTGTGCATTCCTAATTCTGGCAACGAGAGACTCTAAACACTGTTCTTGCATTTCACGAAGGAGATCAGAGAAGGTTGAAATGTCTAATGGTGCTGTTTCACTTTGTCCACTGAAGAGTGTTCTGAACACTCCACAGCAGCCACCCAGAGGGCACAGTGTGGGCCAGCACTACTGGCCTGCTTCTGAGACTGTCAGAGGCCAGCGGTCATCACAAATAGCTCAACTGTGTAGGGGACATAAAAACTGACCTAAGAGGCCAAGGTGTGTGTGTTTGAGTACAGTGTCAACACTACTGAAAAGAATCCACAAAGCAAATCCTGGACCCAAGCTATCATATTTTCCCCTAAAAAAAAACTATAGTAGAATCTATTTCTATTTCTCTTAAACCCTAAGACAGGCTTATGAAACAAAATGTTCAATTGTATCTTAAAATTCATTTATGAATATTAAAGGAATTATGTGTCTTTATTAAAAGACTTAAAAACTAGCATGCTGCTGATTTTGTAAAAAGTTTTTACATCAAGGCAGTATTAAAAACAAAAGGCACAATTTTGTTGATTTATTAAAACACAAAATGAGGACTTTTTCAATGAGGAACCTTGCATTACCTTATAAGTTGCATTTGTTGTAAATAAACACACACTCCAACTGTGGCCAGACTGATCTCATTGCTGTCGGTTAAATGAATCACATCTGCATCTGGGCCTGCCAGGCTACAGATTGTGCTGCATTGTGGGTGGGACTGAACACAGACTGGTAAATAAATCTGCTCCCGAAACACTCTTGCACTCCTCCTATAACTGTGTCATTTGTTTTCCTTTTTTTTTTGGTGGAACCATGGATTGAACTCAGGCCCTTATGCTTACCAGGCAAGCACTTATTCTCCTGAGCCATCTCCCTGGCCCTTACTTTTCATTTTCCCAAGAAAATTAATACATAAAAGCTCCCTAGTTATACTCAACTGTGTAACTACATTTATTAACAATAATCTGACATGTATAAATTATGCTTCAAATTCATAAAACAGGGTGAATAAGTGGGGCCTATTACCAATGACTTTAGGATTATTTTGCGCCAATAAAGGTAATCCTAGGAAAACTATGGAACACTGATATTCAGTCCCAGGCTCTCTGTGAAGTTGTTATTAATGCTGGCCTTCATAAGGGTCTTTCCCATTTTTCTATTGCATCCTGTGTATTACTTTATTATTATACTAATTGCCTTGCATTAAACTTATGGGGTGATTTGCTGCTTATATTAGTAGCGTGCATTCTTGTGGTTGATGTTTTCATTTTATGCTGTGACTTATTACCAACACTGAAGCCATAGTATCCCACATAGACTGGATGCTCCATAAAAGAGGGTTTAATAAATACCTCCCATTGCTTATGCCTTGTTTTCAGTGCATCCTTTTGATCTCACTCATTACAACAATATGTTCAGTGTGAAGGGAAGCTCGCCTGGAACATATTCAACATTCCTGCCTATAACTGTATTGGAGGGGAATAGGCTAACATTCCAGAAAGAAATTTGTATTAGATCCAAAGAATGCTGTACAAATTAAACTATGTGACCAACTATGGGGTTATGCAAATCAACTAAGATAATTTAAAATAGGAGCATTCAGATGTATGTGTAGGTAAATGGCAAAAATATTTCATCAAGAAATCAAATAGAAGTCACGGCCTGTCTGGAGATTTCTCAATACTTTTTAAGATTAGGAAATAACAGTCATCACCCTCTGGAAAAGAAACAGTATTTTTTGTATTTGGCTAATGAAAAATGTAGAAATAACGCACCAGAGGTAACCTGTTAGAATTCTCAGAGAAAAAAGTTCAGAAATAAAATTGTAAATGTAGGTGGTTCTGAAATACTGTTGCAGTGTTTCAGCAAAGCCCTGCTTCATGAATTATGTATGATACATAAGTAATATCCTGGAGACTACTAAGGTTATTACCACCACAAACAGTTCCTGTCCTGCCATCAAAGAAAACATTAATCCCTGGTTAAAAGAAATAAAAATTAAAACAAATATAGTCTGAAAATGTACAGTAGGATGCAAGGTGAAGAAAACACTGAAATTTTACAGCACAATCATCAAAATGAGTTCTGTGATATTACTTTTATTCTATGAATTAGATATATTTTCCTTTGAAGGGCTGACGAGATAGCTCAGCAGACTAAGCACCCGCTTAGGCAAATGCAGGGGCCATGGTTGGATCCCTGGCGTGCTGTGCCTGCCCTCAGGCACACTGAGCCACCCACCAAGACTGGGTGGGTGGAAGAGCACTGTGAGTCTGATCTGCATAGGGATACCCTGTACAAAATACATTTAAAAATATACATATATATTCCTTTGAATTGCAGAAGTCCGACTAAAGCAAAACTTGTTTTTTTTTGTTTTTTTTTTTGTTTTTTTGGCAGAACCAGGGATTGAACTCAGACCCTTGCGCTTGCCAGGGAAGCACTTATTCTACTGAGCCATCTCCCCAACCCCTAAAGTCAAACTTATTATAAACCAACAGATGCCAAATTTTAATTTATTTATTCATTTGATTCTACTTCCTACTTCCTGAAATAACTTGGAAATAGTGTTGAGGAACACAAATAATAATTCATTTATTAAAGATTGCATACTAAATCAAATAACTACCTGGGTAGCCCCAGGTAGTTGATTTGCTTTACTGATTTGGTATCAAAGACTGTTTGTAAGTAGTGTCAATATCACCACCAAATAATTGAATTGTGCAAAGAATACGTTTGATTGAGTTCATTCCTTCTCTGCTAATTAAAGGAATACACAGGAGAAGCACCAAGACAACATGTAGCTTTTACACTTTTCCATACAATCTGAAAACAAGGTGGGAAAGGTGGAATAAATTGTTCCAGTGAGAAGTGCTTACTCTGCATCTTCAAAGAAAAATGAAACTGTACCTATGCTTATATCAAATATCAATTACTAATGTAGTGTACAAAATAGCAATTATTACTGTTTTTAATTCCCCAAATTCCATCTGTTTGCTAGTTTGTGCTGGTTCCAAGTTTGAAGTGAAGTCTTTTAAATTTATTTATTTGGTATGTGGTCTCACTACACAGCATGGACTCATAGTGATCCTCCTGTCTCAGCCTCCCCAGCACTGGGATTACAAGCATGTGCTGTCATGCCCAGACTCAGTGGTGCCCAGGGCCCAGAGTTGACATGGCATGATGTTCCTGGGATTAAACTCGGATCCCTGGTGCTTGCGAGGCAGGCACTTAGACCACTGAGCTATCTCCCCAGCCTGAAATGAAGTTATTATATACTACTTCAGGTGGATAATTTGGGTTTAGATTTATATTACATAAAATGTAAAATTAAACATGATACAAAGTATTCGGAGCCCTATGTTCTCTGAAATTCCTCATCACAAGTGATTAAGCTTTTTTTGATATGAGATTTTGTTGTTTTTATTTCTGAGAAGTATCCCAAAACTTTCCCCATTACAGTCTCCCGTTCTTTTAATTCTTAAGAAGATCTTCGTTTTGTCTCTTAAGAAAGGTCAGGAATGACCATTCCTGGAAACGAAGACTGCACTGGCAGACTTAAAGAGTCAGGGGAGCTGCTGAAAGGTGTGAGCCGTGGAATAGCCCATTGTATTTGCCTGGCTTCATCAAATTCTCAAACTGGCTTTGGAGGGGAAAAGGATTCAGTGGTTCTTACGCCCTTACTTAGAAAATCTTTATTTTTTTCTGTATTTTAGAGAAGTGTCTATAGGGTGTTCAGGGTCTCACTACTAGATTGGACTCGTAGTGATCCTCCTATTTACAGCTTCCCAAGTGCTGAGATTACAGGTGCCACCATGCCCAGTCTCAATCGCTGTCTCAGCATGCCACAGGGGCCAGGCCGGCAAAGGAGGCTGGGGATAGAACCCTCAGCCCCTGCACTTACTTGCATGTGCTTTAATCTGCTGAGGTATTTGGCCAGCCTGAAAAATCTCTTAATGTTTAAGTTTTTCTTAATTTTTGGTCTTCATGTTCCTATCTCTTCTCATAGCTACCTATTTATATACCTGAGAACATTACATATGGCTAGTTATCAGTTGTTAAAAAAAAGAAAGGATGGCAGCACACACATTTTCTGAGTTATGTATTTGTAATTTGAATGCCTCTTATTCTTCATGTTCATGTATATTCATTAACCATTTTATTTAACATTTCGTTGCCTCCTTTCTCTTGTTCTTTTTGATTGGGGGTTATAACTACATATTTTTGTTGTTTGCAAACTTTGAATGAAATATATCAGTAGCTATTGATGCTTGGATATTGAGTGAAACAGAATTTAATTTATCGTTACACAGAGAGGAACGGAGAAACCCACAGAACATTTTATTTTCCTTTTTTTCTTATAGCAACTTAATTGAAACACAGTATTGCTAGGCATTAGATGAGAGTGTGAAGCAATGAGGTATATTGTGTGTGAAACTTTTAACAGGCATCTCACAGTAAGACTGGATACCACAGAGCCACAGAGGTGAACCTTATACTTCCTGGGTTTCATGTCTCTTTCCCATTCTCTCGTGTATCTTGCTGCAGCCAGAAAAATGCATATTCCAGAATCTTCCTCAACTGACTTCTAAGCAGGCTGTGATGACAGAGAGTTCTGACATGAATGTGAAAGATATGAAGACAAGAGTGAGGCTTTCTGTTTCTGTGGCCCCTCCAGCCACGATGGCAGCAGCAGTGGGTGGGCTGCCTGCGGGCTTCGGTGTCCAGGGGAAGCGGTCCGATTCCACTGGCAGTTGTGATAACAGTGACAGAGCAATGGCAGAAGTACAGTGCTTGTGGGCTTGCGAATCCAGAGCCAACTGTGGGCAGCTCATACGCTGAGGCTTCTGTGGAGAAGGGGGCGGGGGGCACCCTGTGGCTTTTCACAGGCTGCAAGTGGTAACTGTGAAAACAGACAGATCAATATATCCAGAGTCAGAGAAAACTTTAACCCGGAAAGAACCCTGCACTGTTTGTTAAAATCATCCGGTGCATTTTTAATGCATGTGTTGAAATTATTATCCCAGAAATCTGGCACAAATGACACAGTGATAGAAAGTCGGACTAAGTTGTTTTGTAGCTGTTGAAATCAGAGAAAATGGTAAGCAATAAGGCGTGTTAATGAACTTCAAAGTAGAGTTCAAGTGCAGGCTGCACTTTGCCAGAAAAGCCGTTTCTGCAGGACAGACTTAGCTCATGCCTCATGTTTTCAAAAGAAACAAAAGTATTACAAATAATCAAGTCACTACTTTTTCTTTTCATGTGAACATAATGACAGATTTGATAGTGACCTGTTAAAATGTACAGGACCATTTGGTGATGGCCCTGTAGGCATTCAGGTTTCTTTCTGTAAGACTGAGAACACTTCTGAGAGTAGAATCCTTAGGATTAAACATTCTGCAGCTGTAAAGGCTGTTTTTAAGCCTCTATTAGCACCTTGACCCTGAAATAGTGCAGGAGTACCAGGTTAATGAAGAAAAAAATTTAATGCTTTGGGGAGTCTGTGGCCCTGGCATTTTTCAGGAATCCAGGTGCGTTAATGGAGATTAAGAGGTTTTGCCCTATAAATGACATTAGATAATTTCACCCATTCTTCCATGCTCAACAAATGTTCTTAGGTGACCTTGCTCTAGCTTTTAGGATTCTCACTACCATACTGAACTTTACAAAAGTGCTAGTTTTGGGGTCAAAAATGGTGAAATGTCGACAATTTCATATAACTCAGCCTAATGAAAAGGAGTTAGTATTTCCATCAGACTTTCCTGATTTGAGAGAATTCAAGAGGTATAGAACTCTTTGTCCACCAAGAAGCCATTGCTGATATTATTCTGTGTGTAGAAATTATCTATTGAGCTTCCTACAATTCTCTTTCTGTCTTTCTCTCTCTCTGGGTGGGTGGAGTACTAGGGATTGAACTCAGGACCTTGTGCTTGTCAGGCAAGTGTATATTCTTCTGTGCTATCTCCCTGGCCCCTTGGTGAGCTTTCTAGAGACCTCATTTCCCCTGCAGGATGCCTAATGCTTATCATTTACTGTAGCATTTGATGGAAGCCTCCTGAATGCACATTGCATTTCTGTATGGAATCATTATAACAAGTTGTTCATTATGAAGAGATGAATGAAACAGATTCTAGACATACATTCTTTAAAACTCACCTAGGGGTAGGATACAGTATAGGTTTAGGCCTGGCCAAACGTGTCTGTTGGGCTAGTTGCTGAAGGAGACTTCAGGATCACACACTTAATTAGTAACATCTAGAATTCTAACTTTTTCTTACATCTCAAATAATCAGTTCTAGGAAACAGAACTGCAAGAGATCTCCATTTCTGCTGAATCTAATTTCTCCTTTTTCACTTTTTCTTAGTTTGAGAGAACTCTTTATCATAGACGGTGTTATGCTGGACACAGCTTAGAGACTGACAGTGTTTCAAGTGCAGACTGATCAGAAACACTGAGAAAGGTTACTTGTGTAGTCAGATGTACCAGTGGAGATCAAGATACAGATAAATGTGTTCATTACAGTGCAGCCTAGATGGTGAACATGAATCTATCTGGTAGATAAATCTGTAGTTGGACAGTCCATTAAAAAAGGCATTAACAATTTTAAATGCACCATTGACATTTTATTACCTTTACCTATTGGCTTGCAAACTCAGTATGTAGGGAAGAAAAATATCCAAATTAATACGCATTTCTACTTTGCCAGGTGTGGGTATTGATTTAGCTTTAAACCAATTAATAAATATTTTTAAATGTCAAGATCAGCAGAACAGAGCTAAAATTATATGTCTCTGAGTACAAATTCTGCCTATCTTTAACAATTAAACATTTTAATGGACAGTAATTCATTGTTCTTCCTTAATTCATTTTTCTGTGATTTTAAGAACATGTTAATTGGAACTATAAGTTAGAGAAAAAACGACAGCACTAAACTTGATAACCATTTTAACACATTCATTTAGGGTGTGTTAATGAAAATTATATTTGAATTTTCTGACAGTTAGATATTAAAAAAAAGATTAGTGATAAAAGTGATCCAGGTTTCATATTATTTATAGTAATTCTATCAGGATTCAGGCAGACAAATAGAAACCACTCTTCTGAACATCAGAAATGAAATAATTTTAAGATTATTAAATTAAATTCAGATTATTCAGGTGATTAAAAACTTGAAAAGCCAAAGATCAGGGCAGTGGCTGAATCCATAGATTAATACAGCAAGAAATGGCAACTACTTCAAGACCACCAAGGTCAACAGTAGGTGAGGGTAAGTCCCTGGCTTCTTTCTCACTCTCTTCAAAATTCTACCAGTTGGGGCCGGGGAGATAGCTCAGTGGAATAAGTGTTTGCTTGGCAAGCACCAGGATCTAAGTTCAATTCCTGTTTCCACCAAAAAAACAAACAAACAAACAAAAAAACAAAATTCCATCAGTGCTTTCCAGAGTAAGGTGGTAGCTGTCGGAAAAGGGATCTGGAAATACCTGGTGGCCTTGCAAGGGTGTGACCAGGCCTCCTGATGGGGCAGAGGAGGCCTGCTGGCCTGGCTACTGCTTGTTTCCACATAGTGCTCACCCTGCGCTTCTCAGGGCTCCCCCTACCCAGTTAGCGCTCTGGCGATATCCATGCAGTCCCGTCTTGCAAAACATGAGTCTTTCTGCAGGTGGCCACAGCTAGCTGGGAGCCTCCCAGGGGCCTGGCCCCCCTAACCAAGCTTTCTTCCAGCGGCTAAAAGGCACATGCTGCCTGGCAAACTCAAGGCACTGTCTCCTTGCCTTCCCCTCTTTTATTTCTTCCCAGCCCTGTCCAATAAATCAATCTCAAGTCTTTGGTAGCTTTAAAAAAACATTTCTGAGGTGCAGTGGCATGGCTGATGCAACTGAGCAGGATGGAGGCTCTGGCCATCAGTCAGGGAACCACTGATGTTACAGGTGTCCCGTGCTATTGTCGTTAGCCCGGCTGAGTCAATCAGAATAGATTGTGGACCAGAGACACAGCGCTGGAAAATCCCATGAGCCGTGACTGCGGGTCCCATCTAGCCAGAGATTGCAAAGCTGGAGCCCCTTTCCCTACCCAGAACTTACACCTCTCCTGTGCCCGTGACATTGCTGCCAGCTAAAAAAATGTCTCCATTCTTAGGCCTCACTCCCTGTCCTTGTGGACAAACATATGAATGACCACTGTAAAATCTCAGCATAACCGTGTGGAGAAGTTGCTGACTTAACAAGACAGGAAGACTGAAGACACAGGACCGTAAGAACTACCAAGTTTTGTAGGATCCGCGAGCATTTGGGAACAGTCGACCAAGGGGACTGGACGTGAGAATTCATCCACTAGGGGCTGCTTTCTCAGGATTCTCGGTTTAACATCCCCAAAACTCACTCCCCCACCCATGTTGCGATATTGGCTGACAGATGCCACATAGGTGGCTAGGGAAACTGAGTCAGCGGTGAAGCTGGAGCTGCTGGGACAGATAGGAGAGGAAAGAAGGAAGGTCCTGAGGGAACCGGCTATGCGAGCATGGTTACATGACTGAACCGGAGACATCTCAGTAGGGAGGAGAGAAGGAAGTGCGGAGGAAGAACGAAGCCATCAGCTGCACGCTGGTGGGAACAGCGGAGGGACACAAAGTGGCTCCTGGTGGGTGAGGCTCTCTCGTCCTGATGGGTGGGTGACCTGAGGTTCCCTTGCCCCGACCTGTGGGCTCTGCATCGCTTAGTCCTAGGACTGTGTTACCTTTAGAGGATCCCTGTCTAGTAGTTAGATTGAAAAGGTGGTAGTTCACACCGCTCACCTTCTTCTTAACTAATCTCTCCTCATAAGGAGCTGCTGTAAACCTAGCGAAGAACTTGGCGAAGAACTGTTGATGGAAGCAGGTGCTGAACACCTCGTTCAGCTTCTCTCTGCAGGAGCGAAACTGAAGAGCAGCGCTGGCATCTGCTCCTCTGGGGCCACTGTGTTGCCAGCCCAGGGCAGCCACTCTAGCGCAGGTCCGTTCCTGCAGATTCTGAAGGACCCTAAAACCCCCACCTTGTTCTGACCAAAGCTGTCCTGTAATGTGAGCCTTCCTGATGGATTCTCTTTCATGCTCTTCATATGCAAGCAGTGGATAAGGAGCTGGGTCAGAAGCCTTTTCTCCCCTTCTCCGACTGTCCCCCTCTTTCTCCTGGTCAGGTGTTTCCCACACCTGCCTACCCTTTCTCCATAACTGCTTATCGAAGGATCCAAAATGAAACACTTTTCTTCCTACAATATATAACATGTATTTTGAAAGGGCCCAGATGGCTCAAATAGACAAACAGAGCAATATCTCTAGAAAAAAACCAACAAAACTTTTAGAAGTATATGAAATCTAATATTATTTATAAATTGTATAATTAATTTTTATTTTCCCATATTATGGATAAAATAGATATCTGAATTATCAAAACAAAACTTAAAAGATTGATTTGAATATGATCAATTAATGCCTTACTTCTCAAACTATAGGTTTTCATTATAGTCATGTTTCAAGCCCAGTTTTTAATAGAATTTACTTAATGTTTTTCTCATGTTCTTAAAATATTATGTGGGCAGTAACTCATTGTAGTTTTGTACTTTGGTTTGAGTTATTAATAAAACATGTAGGGCAGGGAACACAGCAGAGCAGTCTATGCACCTGCCTGGGAAGCACAAGGTCCCAGGTTCCATCCTTGGTAACACATGCTGTGCCAGCAACCGAAGCCAGGCATGATAGCACACGCCTGTAATTCCAGCGGTGGGGAGGCTGAAACAGGGGGATCATTATGAGTCTGAGGTGTGTAGTGGAGCCCTGTACCAAATACCTAAAAAAAAAAAGAAAGTTTACGCAAATTAATGCGTATCAATACATGTACCCTGCACCACTATTCCCTGATCAGGGTAGAGAAAAGACACAATTATCCACTATGAGTAGAATTAAGAAATCAACAAATACGCATGTAATGGTGCAATAATAATGAAAAAGAACAAATAAGTGCTGATAATAACATTGTTTTCTTTCTTTCTTTCTTTCTTTCTTTCTTTCTTTCTTTCTTTCTTTCTTTCTTTCTTTCTTTCTTTCTTTCTTCCTTCCTTCCTTCCTTCCTTCCTTCCTTCCTTCCTTCCTTTCTTTCTTTCTTTCTTTCTTTCTTTCTTTCTTTCTTTCTTTCTTTCTTTCTTTCTTTCTTTCTTTCTTTCTTTCTTTCTTTCTTCCTTCCTTCCTTCCTTCCTTCCTTCCTTCCTTTCTTTCTTTCTTTCTTTCTTTCTTTCTTTCTTTCTTTCTTTCTTTCTTTCTTTCTTTCTTTCTTTTTGGCAGAACAAGGGGTTGAATTCAGGTCCTTCCACTTGCCAGGCAAGTACTTATTCTACTAAGCCATCTCCCCAGCCCTTGCATAATAACATTGACAAGTCATACATATAGCATTGAAAGAAGGCAGAAAAGAATGCATAGTAACTCCAATTATGTAAATTTAAACAATTGGAAGTTAGACTTTGGGTCAGGAGTTGCCACTGCAACCAAGTGTTTTCTGGGAGAAGGGGGCCAGGGCTCCTGTGGCATTGCTGGTGCTGTAATTTCTCATTGAGGTGGCAGCTACATGACAGTGAGTGTTCACTTTGTAAAAATGAAAGCCGGTGATTTGTGTGCCTTTCTGTATATGCAATATATTTGAATCATCATGTCTGTTAAAATGTGCAAATAGAGGGCTGGCCAAATAGCTCAGCGGACTGGGAGTTCCTATCCCTGGATGTGCTGTGCCGGCCCTGACCCCAGGGTGCACTGAGACAGCAATTGAGACTGGATATAGTGTTGTGACCTGTAATCCCAGCTCTTGGGAGGCTATAAACAGGCGGGTCAGTACAAGTCCTATCTAGTAGTGAGACCCTGAAAACCCTGTAGACCCTTCCCTAAAATACAAACAACAACAACAAAGTGCAAATAAAGTTTAGGGCTGGTTAGTGTGCTATAGACTAGTACACTATGTTGTCTTTGCACAGTTGACCCAATAAGAGGTTGCTTGCCATGTGGATATGCCCACTCACCTAGTACAGAGGAGCGCATGTGCTTTCCAAGTGTTAACTTAGTCTATGTAATGCATAAACTATCTTAGAAGCTTCTAGATGCACCACATTGCTCCTGGCACAAAGTACAACGTTTGGCCATGACCTTCAAGTCTTGCATTATCTTGTGTCCAGCCAATCCAACATCCTTTCTACTTTGCTCTCCATAAAAACTGAACTTCTTCGAGCTGCCCAGGTGCTCAAAAGTGCCCTCAGAGTTTGGGAGTGGTCCTTTTTTTCCTGTGTGCTGCACTATTCCTTCCCCCTTCATTTGCAGTCTGTATCTGGAGATCATAAGAAAGGTTTCCTTGGTTTCCTAGTCGGTGTAAATCTCCATATTAAGTCTTAAGTTTCAGTGTCCACATTCACAGGCCTTATTAGAGCTAAGATTTTTCAAATTATTCTTGTGATTGATTGCTTAAGTCCTATACCATTTTTTCTATCATTTCAGTGAGTATAGCCATCATGTCTGGCTTTTTGTTGTTTGTGTTACTTCAGTTGTTTGTTTTACTTTATTGACAACTTGACTCATGAGCAGAGGAGAAAACAGCCCAGCGAATCCCTCTGTATACATCATGGAATTTTCCTTAATTAAAGAATCTAAGGTAACTGTCATACATTTTCAAAAGCAGGAAATTATTATAGGTATATTATTAGCTTAAATGTAACATCCTTCTTTTCTCTATATGTGTAGATCATTGCCTTTTATTAGAGCAACTAATGCATAATTGTCAGTGAATGTTTTAAATGCATACTGCATCAAAATGTAGAGAAATCATACTATACCCTAAATTTACTCATGGAAGAACATAAAATTATTTTTACCTTCCCTTCTAATTTCTCTGAGATTTAAGATCTTTCACTGTCATCTCCACAAGTAATGGTTTCAATGTAGATACTTTCTTCCTAACCATTGCCAAGTCTGTGCCTGTGGAGTTGGTCTTGGATTTCTAGGAGCTCTTCCCTTAGATAAGGTAACCTACATATACCAACTTTTAGCTAAATAAAGCAGTTTAGTACTGCGAGAGGGGAGCTGGAAGAGTCCCCCCCCAAAAAGTAAGTAGTTGAGTGACATTCTTGCATGAAAGCATTTTGTAAGTCTATTTAATTCCATTTGCTTGGAACAAATAAGAACATGAGAGGCTTCTTCACCATCAGATACTAGATAACTAGTATAAGAACATGGAAAACGTTTTCATTTCTCATTAAGATCCTGAGATTGTTTTTCTTCACCACATTCCAATAAGAACATCCAGTGATGCCAAGGAATTTTCTGTCTCCAAGAAAACTCAAATATTCCCGATTTAAATGGTTGAGATACTTCAGAACAATATCCTGTGTGCTTTCTGTCAGTATGATCCTGGGCCTAAATTCTCAAGGTGAGGTTCTGTGTTTCTCACAGTTGTATTTACCTGTCACCACTGCTAACCACCTAACTCTCCCTCTACCCCATCTTAGACCCAGAAAATAACAACAGTCAATACTTCTTGTTGTTTTTTTCTCAAATTGTCCCTAGTTATATCCAAACCCTAATCTGTAGGCTGATTTTCTAAGCCCTGATTTTACTAGTCCCTCTTCAGGGAATATGAAGCAAAGCTAAAGGTTAAAGCTCGGGGCCAATGAGATAGTTCAGCAGACTAAGCACCTGCTTAGGCGGTGCAGGGACTGGGGACTGATCCCCACACCACATGCCATGCCAGCCCTGTCCCTGGGCATACTGAGCTGGCTACCAGGTCTGGAGTGGGGCTCACACCTGTAATCCCAGTGCTGGGGAGGGGATCACTATGAGTCCGATCTACATAGTAAGACCCTGTACCAAAATTTTTGTTTGAAAAAAAGAAGGTTAAAGCTAAGATCTAATTTAGTTCTCCTTGAGGAATTCTTATAATTTCCTAGGACTTCAGCTCCTCAGATCATTAAGTTTTGATCTTGGGCAATCCTGGAATTAAGAATGAGACAGTGATACCTCTTTATAAACGGTGTTCATGGGCTGGCCAGATAGCTCAGTGGATTAAAGTGCCTACTTAGGCAGGTACAGGAACCGGGTTTCAATCCCTGACATGTTGTCCCAGCCTCATCCCCGGGTTGCACTGAGATGGATACTGAGACTGAGCGTGGTGGTGCATGTCTGTAATCCCAGCACTTGGGAGTTGAAGAACAGGAGGATCTGTTCTTATTTTATATTATATATAAAATTTATAATATATAAATTTTTATTATAATATATATATTATATATTATATATTATAATAAAATAAAAATGGTGTTCATTCTGTGAAGCTACCCAACATTTTCTTCTTTGAAGGGCATACATTGCTTATCTATCTCCCACCATGGTGTGAAAAATCTATGGTTAAACTTTCAAACTCTCCATGCCTGTCTCATGCCTCCCTGAATTTTTATAACTATTAACAAAAAGAAACCATCAGAAAGTGTATTGCTTCTGCAATAAAAAGATGCTATTAATTGTCTTCCATTAAGAAAATAGCAATTTCCCACAGGTGCTGAATTTAAATAGCATTTTCAATTGATGGCAGAGAGAAAAACACATTCCATTCTAAATTCTGCTTAATCACCCTTTTAAATCTCCCAGTATGAATATGCTCATCATGGCCTCTTTAAAAGTGTCTGAGGTCAATATCAGAAAAAAAATTATCTTGATTACTAGAAAAAGCATCTTTCAAATTATTAAAATCTTCAAACAAATGAAAGACCTCAAATTATACATTTGGAAAAAGGTAGCAATTCAGTCATTAAAATACCTTTTTCCTGAAGGAAATAAGCAGAGTTACTGTCATTCAGACACACTCATGCAGCCTGAAGAATAAAGATTCACCTAAGGGTTTCAATGCCATCAATCTGTGTGGTTCGAATGGTTAATCCAGAGGGTAACCGATTATTATATATTCAATTATTAAGTAGGTAAACCATTTCAAATTATCCATGCCCAAAATGACTGGAACAGATTAATTCAAGCCAAGTCTTTGAGCTTAAGTTAAGAGACCAGAAATCTGCCTGTGTAGTAAATCTTCTAAGAATCCTATATTTACATTTAATACTGTTCACTGTTTATATTATGCAAACAAATGTTATTTTTGCTGCAGGCAAAAGATGCAATTCCCTAGCTGTGTCATTTCCTAAAGGGATTTTTGAATAGAGTAGACCTTTTTTGTGGACTATATGTACTTGTAAATAAGAAAGAAATTCATTATTTAGGCAACCTAGCTGGGGAATCCTTCACAGTAGACATTTTACTTCTTCCATCAAATAATTTAAAGTGCAGTAGATAGAAATATTTTTAATCACAGTTAACACAGTAAGTGAAGTGCAAATAAAGTTGAGATATACAGGACCCAACTTGAGTTTAGAAAGCTGTGTGTAGTCCCAATACTGGTTACTCTTGTATGTTTAGTCAAGTGAAAATATAAGAAGACATTTTTCATATCCTAGCTTAGTGGACATAATGTTAATTTAGTCATCAAAATGAGTACTAGTTTGCTATTTCTTCTTGAAATTTGAGCAGCTTAATAATGGAAAGAAGAGAAAACCTATTTCTTTCTTGAAGTAATACAACATTTAAAAAGCTAATGGAAATTTCACATACATAAGCATTTTGGTAACAGATTGTATTTTTGTCCTTTTAGATGCATCTTTGGGATTTGCTTGAATATCTGATTCACCACAACCCATTTAATTGTGATGTTCTTACTTCTTACTACAAATCGGGTAGAAAACTGAAAAAATATGTACTAGGTGCTGGGTGATGAAGGCCAGCGAAAGGGTCCCATTTGCCTAAATTGCAGCTCTATAAACTGGTAATGCTTAAAGCCGTCTAGGAATGAGAGAAATGCTCAGGGCCATCTGACACCTGAATATTGACTCTGTAAAGTGGTTCACAATAACAATATGGTACTACAAAGAAAATATAAATCATTTTATCTCAAAGTGATTTAACAATAAAACCATCTCATATTTTCAGAATCAATGTATCCCCATCGTACTCATTAGCATTGATGCTATATTGATAGCGATAATGACAGTTTTTATTTTATATTAAGAATTGAGGTATTTGTGCTTTGCAAATGGTGGGAAGGAGAAGTCATCTTTCATTAGAAAATCTTACTACATTGGGCCGGTGAGATAGCTCAGTGGTCTAAAGTGCTTGCTTAGGCAAGTTTAGGCAAGTGCTCAGGGACCACGGTTCTACTCCACATGCTATGCCAGCCTCACCCCAAGGGTGGGCTGAGCCAGCCACAAAAAAACCTTTATTACACAAATTTCAATTGTATGTAAGAAAAAATATATTATTCTCATTTTTTCTCTACAGGGCATTTTGTTGAGATATGATCTTCAAGAACCAGTTAATATTTAATAACAATTTCAGATAAGCTAATTTAAAGTGTTATTTAAAAAATGGCCTGGGTTAAAGCAGAAATTGATTGGGAAATGTAAAAATATAGACTAACAAATGATAGTTAAAAAAAGAAATTGTGACATAATAAATGTATATGCATGAATGTGTGGAAATGCATTATTCTGAAATAAAAAGCCTGAGAAAAGTATCCTACAGAATACAATATTTTTGATAAATCTGCATGTTGCCATTTTATTACATGAGAAGATAAATGAATTTACAATCTTTAAGATTATTAATGTAACCATTTGATTCAATTTGGAATTGCTATAGGTTAGCCAAGAGAATCAGATCATGGATTTATAATGTTGAAATTTCATGAAATTACATAGCATCACAGACATTTGTATTTAAATTGTAGTTCAAATACAGTTTAGTTAAATGATCTTGGAAAAAATATTTTGTCCCCTTGTTTTTCTATTATCTTAAAATAGGAGTAACATTATCTTCTTCAAGAAGACTGTTAAAAAATTTGATGCAATAATGGTTGAAAAAATCAATGATTATAATTTCTAGTATTATATGTAAATATATAATAATATTTTGTGTATTATACATAAATGTACAAACTAAATTACACAAAAATAAATCATTCTGCCCTGAGACTCATGATAACACTGCAATATTTATTTTCAAGCTGCTTTTAGAGAGAAAAGATTTCTGTTAAAATTTAAGAATGCAGAGTAGGAACAGGAGATGTGATTATGGTTAGTACTCGTATCTGGTACTCCACAGTGTCCTTTCTCTAATTTCCCAGGCTCCCTGGATGTCAGGAGGACTGCAGTGGTCTCAGGTCACCATTGTAGGAAGAGGGTAAGAAATGGGTTTGGAGCACATTTATTGTCAGGCAGCATGGAGGTACTGAGGTCAGGGGAAGACAGAATTACGCTGTGGATTGACATAGCACAGAGGTATTTCAGTGAGCAGCTGCACTTAGAATGTATTGCCATATACTCACAGTCACACTGATGAAGACAAAGGAGAACGCCTTGGAGAGGCAGCCCAAGGAAAGATGGACTCATCCACTGGTGTAACATCTACCTTCTGAGAATAAGTAGAGGAGAATGGACGTGTTGGAGAATGAGGACAGAGACTGTCAGAAGAAGCGTGGGAGCTCAGGTGAGCACGCCACGGCCTCAGGACACCTGAACCCACTGAATGCGTGTGGCTCTCCTACATAGTCCTTGTCATACTTCTTGCTCCCCATTAACAGGCCAAAGTCTGCCTCAGGGAACTCCTAGATATTCGGGCGTAGTAATATGTATGAGTATAAAGTGTTTCAAATGGGAGGAAATGCTCAAAGGGAAAGAGAAATCAGAATGGGGGAAAGGAGAAAAGAAGGGAAGGAAAAGGAAAAAATATATATGCACGCACAACATAAGAAATTTATACCATTAATTATTATTAGTTTGTTGAAAAGAAATGTTTATGCCTATATTGTTTGATCAGTTTTTCCTGTCTATGTCTTGTAATATGAGCAACTTCTTTGAAGATAACAATATATATACTAATCATTGTTACTCCCCCCAGTCATGGTTTGAAATTTTATACTATAGATTTTATTTTTTAGCTTTCTTTTGTTTAAAATTAAAAAAAAAAACAAAAAAAACTTCACAGCACC
>PVKA01036043.1:0-22138 GCA_004027165.1 Ctenomys sociabilis
ACATTGAATCACATCTCCAGCCCATGTAAAAAAAAAAAAAATATTTTGAGACTAGATCTCATTATGTTACTAAATTGCAAGTTTTGGCTTGAACTTGTGATCCTCCTGCCTCAGTCTCCCAAAGTGTTGGCATTTTAAGGCCTGTACCAATAAACACAGCTGCTCAACTGTATAATAGAATTGCCTAGAAAGGAAGCTGTTGGGAAAGACTCACGGGCTCTGGCTGCAAACAAAGACACATGGATACTTAATGCAAGCAAAGTGAGGGCTAGAGCAAAAAGGCTGCTGCTCTACCTTTGGTCTTGATTTTTATATATCTTGAGTCTCAGCCTCCGGATTACTTTAGGTGAATATAACAAGATCCCATTGTATGTGTCCAAGATCAATGTTTAGGCTATACTATACGTGAGAACCTACTAGGCATCTGGGAGTAAGGACACAAAACGACACAAAAACAGGGTGTCCTTAAGTCCCAAATGTTCTTGGTTACTCCTGCAGCTGTTGATGCCCTGTTTTCTTTTTCCTTGTCCTACTGTGCCCTGCAGGTTATTTAGCATATCTCTATATTAACTCTTTCTTATCCCAACAGAAAGCTGAAGATGTTTCAGAAGCAGCAGTTTCAGCAAAACTGGGAGAACAGGAGATGGTGCCAACTGTCCAGTCAGGTGTCGGTGGGTAGCCATGGCCAGCAGGCGGTATTATGTGGACACCTTTCCTTAGCAAGCGACACAGTATTTTGTTGACCTAGTACTTTAGCAGTACACAGCCTTTAAGATGACCCCTAGTGACTACTAGCTCCAACTGTATAGGCCTTGTATAATCTCCCTTATATGACTTGTGACACTGAGGTGATGGCCCTTTTTTGAATAGGTCACAGGAAAACACAACATCTATCATGCCAGCAGACCCTAAAGGAATTGAATCCTACCAACAGTCATGTAAGTGAACTTAGAGAGCTTCCCACATTGACTTTTCCAGTGAGACCTGGGCAATAACATGATTTTAGACCAAAAAGAAATTCTTAAGTAAACCTATGTACACTGCACTGTTATCCCCAGTTCACAGAAACTATGAGTAATAAATGTGTGTTGTTTTAAGTTGGTAAGAAGCAATAGAAAATTAGTGTAACAAGCACAGTTTTCTTAGGTGAGAAGAAAAGTCTTTTTTTTAAGACAAGGTTTTACTGTGCAGTTCAGGCTGACCTTGAACTCATGAGGTAGCCAATATTGGCCTCCAACTCAAGGCAGTCCTCTTGCCTCAGCCTCCAGAGTGCTGGGGTTACAGGTCACCACAATGTCTGGCCATAAATAATTCTCTGTCTAGTGATGGCAAACTTTCTAGAGCTTTCAATAACAGCCATGCCTGCTGTGGCACTCATGCCATAAATTCACCACCACTGGTCTAGTCTCATCTTGATGGGTTTTTTAAAAAAAGAAAGTCCCCATTTGACCTTTGAAACCTCTAATTCTCCTACTGGTAATGTATTCTGTGAAGATTTGAATTTGTAGCACATGAAGTGCTAGATCTGTATCATTAAAGAATGCTTTCTTTAGACACCAGGAATCTTTTAAAGGGTCTTTAGTAGGATGCTTGGGAGGAAAGCATGATTTGCATGTTAAGAATCATTCTAAAGTGCTTCTAGATTTAATTTTTTTTTGGGGGGGGATTTAATTTCTACTTTAGGCAATATAAAATGCAGGGGATGACAACTGCTAATGTACAAATGGTAAAGTCTAATCATTTTGCTTTGACTTAAAATGCAGGGGCCAGGGAGATGGCTCAGTGAAATAAGCACTTCCCTGGCAAGCATAAGGGTCTGAGTTCAATCCCCAATTCCACCAAGAAAACAAACAAACACAAAAGGCAAAGAAAAAAAATGAAACAAAAACTGAACCTGAAAGTTTTTGTCAAAAGTCATTGGCAAACAAAAATCCATTTTAGCAATAGATTTTAGAAGTCTGATCTGATGTTACTAAAAATACAGAATGCAGCTTATAATCTCCATTATGATAGTACATCTATAAGAAATATTCTGTTTATAAACAAAGACTGGAAAAGAAAATCGAAATAAAGGTGGAACTTTATTGTTTGTGGTATTGTTAATGAAATTTAGGCTTGCAGCAGATCTAAAAAATCTGTATGAATTCTGTCATTTTCATACATATTTTTGGAGAACCTACTATGTGCCTTTTTTCTAAGCACTGGGATAATGTAGTAAACAAAATTTTAATATTTCCTTGGAGTTTATAGTGAAGAAACAGATGAAGGATAAAATAAACAAATGATAATGCCTAGCAGTGATAAGTGATACAAAGAAAAGTAAAGATTACGTAGATGAGACAAAGTGGCAGGAGATTACTCTGCAGTGAGTACAGTCAGAAGAGAGCCCTGAAGGTGAGCTGGCATTCAAAGGAATCTGAAAGCGTGGGGAATGCATCATTCAGCAAGGAGAAGTTAGTCTTCAAAAAGACCAGTTTATGGGAAAGATGGCTAGAAATAAAGAGGGTAGCTGAGTTCTGAAAAGGTCAGTGGCTTCCTTGAGATTCTTGGGTAGACATTTAGTACAGGTAAGGTATGATATGATAAGAATTTAACAGTCTGGACTTTGGACCATACTACCAGGTTTAAATTCCAGCCTGGAAACTTATTAGATGAGTGGCCTTAGGAGTTGTAAACCTCCTTGAGGAAAAAAAAAAACAAAAACACTGGGGCTGATAATTTAATTCATAAGAATTAAATTAATATGTGAAAAGTACTTGAAATGTGTCTGAGACCCTATTTTGTGATAATAGACACAGGCTGCTATTCTTACTACTTTTCCTCTATTGAAACATTTATTCTTTAGTAAGTGATACTAGTACCTGGCACTTTCCAGAGGTAAAACAATCTGCCTTTTATTTTTTAAATTTAAATTTTATTTTATTTTGAAGAGTAAAAAGAAAAGAACAAAAATCAGAAACAAAGACTGAAACAGGAACATACTGTAATACATATGTTACAGATTTTCAGAACAAGATTACTGATTAACAGTGGCTGATATATTATCTTTTTATCGTCAAATCTGTTGCCCAGATTAACAGATATAGTTATGTAAGGTTGGACATATGATTGAATAATCCTGCTTGATCTCAAAGAATCTTAAATGTTTGTTCTTGTCGCTTTTTTTTATTACCTTTTAAAAATTTAATTTAAAGAGAGGATTGTAATTATTGATATGACATTAGAAATGGTACACATTTAGAAGACCAAGATGACAGGTATTCAAACGTGGTTTTTGTATTATGCATTGCTGTCCTCAGTATAGTTGCTTAGTTCCCAGAAATCCACATACAATAAAGTCAAGATGAAAATTCCACACATTAACTGCTATTTTTTTTTTTTTTTTTTTGTCTTTTTGAGACAGGGTCTCACTATGCAGTTCAGGCTGGCCTTAAGCTCACTTTGTAGCTCAGGCTGGTTTCAAACTCACAACAATCCTCCTGCCTCAGCCTCCCAAGTGCTGGAATTACAGGCATGCGCCACCACGCCCAGCTTACATTAACTGCTATTTTCAAAAAACTGATAGAGGGCTGGGGAGTGGAATAAGTGCTTCCCTGGCAAGTGCAAAGACCTGAGTTCAATCCCTGGTTCCATTAAAACAAAACAAAAACCTGATGGAAATTCTTAATACAGCCATCTCAGCCATCCTATATATATACTTGCATTTCTACTGTACTTTTTTTTTTCTGTCTTCTTTCTCTCATCTTTTTTTGTTTAATCCTTAAATTCCATTTTGCTGTATCGTTTTGGTTTTATTTCTTTTGAGTTCTTACACTAGGGAGACAATACAATATTTATACATGTGGGTCTGGTTTATTTCACTTATGAGTATGACCTCTAGTTGCATCCACTTACCTGTGAAGGTTTCAAGTTTGTCTTTCTTTATAGCTGAGTAATACTCCAATGTCACATCTTTTTCATCCATTCCTCAGGTGATGGGCATTTTGGTTGCTTCCAAGATTTGCCTATTACAAATCATGGTACTATAAACATGGGTGCACATATGTCACTATGGTATGATATTTTCAGTTCTGGGAAATTTCCCAGAAGGAGAGTAGCTGGATTGAATGGGGTTTCCAGTCCTAGTTTTTTGAGGTATCTTCACACTGATTTCTGTAGTAGTTGTACCAGTCTACATTTCCACCAGCAGTGGAAAAGGGTACCCCCCTGCCCTGCAGCCTCTATATTATTTGTTATTGGTTGATTTGTTTATGATAGCCATTCTTTCTGGGGTCAGATGATATCTTAGTGTTGTTTTAATTTGCATTTCTCAGATGCCCAGTGATGTGGAACAATATGCCTTTTCAAGGAGGAATGTTGCCTTCAGATTTGCAAACCCAATTTCCTAAGCAGCTTCCCTGGTCTCTAGGAAAGTTTTGGCACAGAAGCCCAGAACTCACTTCCTAGACACATTAAATGTAGCCTGTGTTATTAAAACACATGTTTAAAGCAATAGTGGTATTCATGGTTCTTTGAAATTGGCCAAGAAATTTACACAGTTTTTAAAGTGTAATTCTATAATGGTCTGTGGCATGAGTTTTGACATCAGCCAACCTTGGTTTCAGCTAGATTGGGAATATGGTGTCCTGGACACATGATCTTACCTCTCATCTTAGGTGGTTTCAGAAGCTATGTCAGAGTACCATAGACTGGGGTACCTTAGCAAGAGAAACTTACTCACAGTTGTGATGGCTAGAAAGTCTAAGACCTAGGCCCTGGTTTTCAGAGGGCTTCCTGCTCTCTGTGGCCCCATAGGGTGGAGAGAGAGATTAGCAGTCTTATATACCTTCTTATAAGAGTACTTTTATGGCCTAATTCCCTCTGAAAAACTCCACCTCCATTTTAGGATGTCATCATCTTAGGGATTTGAGTTTCAGCATAAGAATTTTGGCACAAACACAAACATCTTTAGAAAGGAGTTGTTAATAGCTGATATTCAAGGTGTTGAAGATGTTCCAGGCATTCTTCTAAGGCATTTACATAAATTTATGTAATTTTCACAATGTTCTTACAAGGTAATGACTATACTTACTACCCTGTTTTGCAGATGAGCAAGATTAGGCAGTGATTAAGAAGCTCTCTCAAGGTTGCACAGCCACTAGGTGAGTGTCAGGACTTGAAGTTAGGCTGTCTGGCACACTCTGTTGCCTCTTGATGGCTTCTACTTCATGATTTCTACTTACAAGATACTGCATGAGAGCACTAAGCATAGGGCAGGATGCAAATTAAGGACTCAATAAATATTTGTTGAATAACACTTTGCACAGTCATAGTAAATTCTGTTACTAAACAGACTACTTCAGAACTGCATTATGTTAAATAACTCAAATATTTTTCAGTTTAAATTCCCCTGTGTATATCACATCAACTTTGCTAATTCAGTTTGTAAAATAACTTGTGCTACGACCTTAGACTATCAGGCAAATTTTGTTTATACTCAGTCTGTGCTCCCAGTGGTCACCTCGCAGATTCTAAATGCTCACAGACCATCTGCTTAAGAACCAGTTTCAGAATTTCATCTGCAGTCAGGAGAAAGCTCTTCATTCCATTTACTCTTTGTCTTCTTTGCATTTGGGGATCTTCTGTTCTCTTTAGGATGAAAATCTGGCTTATATTCATTAGTGATGAAAACCACTAGAAATGTTCTACATAATTTCAATTTTTTTTTATGAACAGAAAGAAATGGCTGTGATATCCATCAAGAACATTTGCATTATACAACTAGCAACCAATGCCTATTTCTAACCATAACTCTGTATCAAACTGTGGGGCTGATCCAACATAAAATTAGATTTACTCATCTGTTAGAGGAAAAGTTCCAACAGGAAAATTTAGGTAGGATGTGAGTCATATAATGTGACATTCTTCTGCCCTGTAAATAAATTCTATTTAACGGAACCATATGTTTTGAAAGAATTAAAAAAAGAAAATGTAAAATTATTGGTCTAATCCCTTGACCCGGTAGATCTGTTATATATTTGAATTCTCAGAGTTGTACTCGGACTTTGGAAATAAGTTAGCCATGTTCTTTGCAGCAAACCTTTCCAACTACATTTTTCCTTAGTAAATAATTGTGAATATTTAAACATAACAAAATATACTTTTATTGTTGCTATTTTTATCTCGATGGTAGGCTCTGAAGCAAAGTAGTAAACATTCTAAAATGTAAAGATGTGTAGTCTATGATCTCCCTTGTTAAATTTTCCAAGTATCAGTTGGGTTGTTAGAAGGTGCAACTTCATACCTGTAAATGGTCCAGCAGTTTGTGGAATTTAATTTTTTTTTTTTTTTTTTTTTTTTTTGTCTTTTTGAGACAGGGTCTCACTATGCAGTTCAGGCTGGCCTTAAGCTCACTTTGTAGCTCAGGCTGGTCTCGAACTCACAACAATCCTCCTGCCTCAGCCTCCCGAGTGCTGGGATTACAGGTATGCGCCACCACGCCCGGCCTAAACAAGACCCAAGGACATAATTTTTTTTATCAGGGTTTGAACTCAGGCCCTTGCAATTGCCAGGGAAGTGCTTACTCCATTGAGCCATCTCCCTGGCCCAAGGAATTTAATTTTTGATTGTTAACAGACTGCTTCCCCTGGGAAGCTCCAATTTCAGTACCACTGAACTGGATTTAGCTTTGGTCATATTGCTTTTAAGTTGCACCCCCTCCCTGCTCTTGTTCCTCTCTTACTTTTGAAGTGCCAACAGCTACAGATGAATCACAGAGCAACTACAAAGGATGGGGGTGGTAGAAGAAGAAAAACAACAGATTTTGGTGGATCATGCAGGAACACTAACCTATTGTTTTAAGATCTAAACTCCGTAGGTCTGTATATTTAAGCATCTCTGTATGTTTGTGTTATTTGGATTGACTTAAACCTCTTTTGCTGAAACTAATGAAAATTGACTCCCTTACTTGATTTTTCTGTATCATTTATTTTCTTTTTCTTTTTGGTACTGATTATTAAACTCAGGATCCTATACTTGCCAGGCAAGCACTTATTCTACTGAGCTATCTCCCTGGGCCTGTATCATTTATTTTCTTAAGATACTTTTGTCCTTGGATTTTAGAGATCTGTACCTTTCTTGGGTTCTTTAGGTTTCAAGAGATTCCTTTTCAGTTCCCTTCCTCACCTAGTCCCCTTCAGTGCCAGTGTTTGTCCTTTCAAATACTCCCCTGGTTTTCAGTGGGATAAATTACCAGTCATGTGCTGATTACAAAATTATAGACCAGCCAAAACCTTCTGGGGTCTGGATGTTGCTAGATGTCCTATGGACATTTCAAATTTACTGTGTCCACAATGGACCTCTTTGTATCTTTCTCTCCCAACTTGATCTTTGTGTTCTCTTTGGTGAATAGAAACACTCCAGGAGCTAGTTAGCCAGGGTACCATTCTCTGTTCCCTTCTCACCACACCCATCCTTTCTCATAAATCACAAAGCCAAAGAAAGGCCACATACTAAGTATTAACCCATATGTTTTCTCTAGTCTCATCATCAGTACCATAATTTAGGTCATGATTACCTTCTAACAAAATTATTTTATCAGTTTCCTAGCCTCCAGTCTTGCCCTCTGATAGTTCCTTTCTCATATTATATATGCTTCTTCTAAGCCACAATCTAACCATGCTATTTTTATGTGTCAGACCTTCCTCTGAGTTCCCATAGATTTAAAAATAATTTCCAAACTGTACATATGATTTACAATGGCTTTTATAATCTAGTTCTTATTTCCCCCACTCCCATCTGTAGCACTTCTTTATCTAGTCTTTAGCTTTATTGAGTTATTTTTAATTACCCCAAAGCCTAAATTTCTCTCACTTCCAGCTATTTGCACTGGGATTTCCTGCCTGGCCCACTTTCTTACATTTTTTCATTTATCAACTCTTTACCATTCCTTAGGTTTCAGCTCAGAGAAAGAACGAAACCTTTCTTGAAACCCCAGTTGGGTTGAGTTCCTGCTTTGTGTTTCTAGAGTATTTGCTATTTCCTCCATCCTTATATTTCTGGTCTTTTTTAAAAAAATAATTTTATTGAGAAACAATAATGAGACAGTTTCAAAACCAATTAGTAGGACAGTTTTGATAATAATACATTGCATATTGTTGTCGTAGTGGTTATTCATTGTACAAGACACAGACCTGATATCTTGTCCACAAACACTATTAGAACAAATCTTTTATTCATTAAGAGAATGTAGCTGTATATCTATCCTAATTATTTTGAATATACAGATACAAAATGGGCATACATTTGTGTCCCCTTTTGTTGTTTAGTTTTGTCAGAGAAGGGTATTCCATTGTCACTTAAATACTGTAGGTGTGTGAATTCAGCAAAATATTCCAATATAGTCCAGTAGTTCATAATAGTAGTGAGTTTTTCATAGGACTGGCAATGTCAGAAGTTGGTGACTTGAGCCTTTTACAGCTGAGCCTATTAATATGGCTTTACTTTTTATACTTCGTTTTTATACTTTTCTGTTGGATGGTTAATACCAAGATAAAGTGAGACCTACATAACAAGAAATGTAATTTTTGTATCTGATAAGGTCAATCAAGTCCCCTCAGGATTTACCCTGAAACCCTGTACTGCAGTTTGTAATCCTTTGTCAGGGTCAGTCATGTGGATGAGTCCTGGCCATTACTTGACCAATTTGCTCTCTGTGAAAGCCTGAGAGAATGTTTGCTCTTCATGTGTATTTGTTGTCTTTCTGCATGGTTCTGTTTCCCACTGAGTCCTGTGACTTAATGGAAGTGCGTCATACACTTCTATCCACAATGCCTGTGCCTGCAGCACAAAAACACCTTGTAAATATTTAATGAGTGAGTGAATAAATGAGGGAGTAGCAAAAAGATTAAAGTAGGAGCATACATATGTGGACAAACAAGTATACATGAGTAATCTTCACAGCCTTCTCTACATTTCTCCTATGATATGGAAACTGCTCAAAGCAAGTGCTACACATTTAATTTCTCAAAAACCCCAGGTGGACCAGAACTCTGATATTTAGATATGTGATATAACTTTCCAAGGGTCAGACATCTGTTAATTGGATTTTTTTTCCTTTCTGCGGGGGCAGCTATGAACATTCATTATGTCTAACAAAATCTTAGTTTACTGATAGTGTATTGTGTATAAGTACCTCCAATCTGATTGTGACAGACTACAAGTGTGAAGTCTAAAACTTCAAATCTTTAAAAGCAATATATTAAAATTTTATTGTACTTAATTGGTTAGTTTTTTTTTGAGATACTGTCCAGCTATCTAGTCCAAGCTTTCCTGTGTTCATTAAGTAACTGATGCTGGCCTCAAACTTGTAGTGATCCTCCTGCATCAGCTTCTTGAGAGCTGGATTTATAGACATGCACCATTATGCTTGGCATAAATATTTCATTTTAAATAACTGTACATTTTTGTTGTGAGAAACCTGTCTAACAAAATTACTTTTCAGAATCTTCCTTAGTTAGCAACATACAAATTATGGAAAATTTCAAAGAAAATACTCTCCTTTATTTAAATAGTTTCGAGGCCTGCTTGAGAAGGACAGATGGTATTTTCTTCCTCTACAGTAACATGAAGGATACTAGAGTCAGTTGAGGTGAGGCAGAACACCCAGTACTGTAGAGGCAGGCTAGTGATTTAAGAAGAAATTTTGCTCAGAATTAGGAAACTTTACAGGATCGAAAAAAAAACTCATGCATATCAAGCCATCCAAGGTGTGTTTCCCAAGCTTTTTATCCAATTTTTCTTCAAGAGATTAGTCAATATTTTGATAAGCAGGCTTTGAGAAGTCAAGCTAAAAAGTCTGCTTTTCACAAAGAAAGTGATCAGTGTATGTTTGTTGGTTGTGTGGTTTAAGTGGCAGCATAGAAACAAAAATGGCAACATAGACATACATTATCATGAGGGGAAAATATGCTGGGTGATTATCATTATGTAAAAATAAATTCATTGTAATAAGTGCTAAAGTGAATGCTATATGAAACTTAAACTAGCGAATATGTTGGGGAGCTGGGAAATGTTTTACCCCTTAATGTTTTGGAGATGTTGGTGATGCCACAGATAGAATCACAGAAAAATATGAGGTTTGCTAGGCTACTTGTGCCAGCTGTGGGCTCCAATGTGGGGCTTCTGTCTAGGTGAACTCCAGCCATGAGTGGTCTTCATGCATTTGTGCTGCCATCTGGGCCCTGCTCCAAGTAGCTTTTCTACAGGCCCTGTGTGAAGGCTCCAGAGGATTGTGAGTAGGTGGCTTAGCTCCCTAGCTTTGATGCTGGTTTTGGCTCAGACTTGTGAAACCGGTTAGGAAGCTGTCGTCCTGTCTCAAGGCAGAAACAACCTGTGATCGTGTCATGAGTGCACAGGTAGGATGGCTCTACCCAACATTGTCACACATATTCACTTGCTTCTCTTAGTACTTACAAACTTCCAGGGAAGACCAGAGGCATAAACAGGAATGGGTCCTCAGCAGAGCACTCTACCCATCTCTGTGGATGTCACACTGCTCAGGAAGAAATAGGGGAACAGCTGGAATGAGGCAGAGCCCTTGGCAGCAGAGTGGTATCAGTCATAACCCACTTGGTGGAGAGTGCCTGTTGAAACTTGTATTGGGAGTGCCAAGCCTTTCCAAGCTGCCAAGAACGAACGACTGTGGGCGGAGGGGGAGGGGCAGAGAGGCAAGGGAGCAACACAAGCCCATCTCCAAGGAAGAGTGGGAAACAAGCAATGGAGTAAGTACCCTCAGATATGTGACACAATAGTTAGTGACTCAGTCTGTATTAGGTAAACTATAGACAAGGCCAAGTCAAGGAATTACTGGAGCTACACCTAAACAACTCACTGATAAACATCCCAAGAAGCCAAGATGGGTCGATGGGCTTGTTTTATGTCCACACAGAAGCTTCAGAGAGCAGGGCAGGGCTTTTTGTATCTCAGTGACAGTCCAGGCTTGGTGTCAGGAGACTACACGCCATGAACAAAGGTTCTCCTATAACCTCAGGTCCTGAAGAGGGCTCTGGGTTTCATAGAGGATGTTGGTGGTGCTCCAAGGATATACTGGGCTTCATAAGATAAATGAAACAGTCCAGTTTATTGGACTGATCCATTCAAATAGCATATCTAAACATAAGTGAGCAATCTCCTGGCTGGAGAAATGAAATATTAATATTTAATGTTTTAACTTATTTGTGGGCACTATTTGTTTCTTTTGCCTTTCTGTTCTATCCACTGTCCTATTCCATTGGCAGTCTGAAAGCAAACAGTGAGTCCAGACGAAACAAACAGATGTCCAACTAGAAAATCTTTAAGAAGTATTTATCTCAGTCTTTTATTAGTCCCACCTCATTCTGTGTTTACATCACTTTCACAAATACAATATTAAATCTTATAGCTACTTCCCATAGTTTGCTCAGTAACTGATATGTTTTATATAAATTTCATCTTTTCCTAATCAGAAAATGAAAATCCCTTAAAAATGAGTGTGTACAATTTAGCCAGTTTGAGCTCCTATAAGAAAATATACAGTTCTAGAGGCTGGAAGCCCAGAATCGAGTTGTGTGATTCTTCTGAGGGCCCATCTCTTTGCTTGCAGATAGCTGCCTTCTTAGGCAGGAGATAGCTCCTGTTTCTGAGGGAGACTACTCTGCTCTTTCTTAGAGACATTAATTCCTTCATAGGATCCCCACCCTCATCACCACATATAAATCTGATAATTCATAAAGGCCCCATCTCCAAAAACCATCACATGGGAAGTTTAGCACTTCAACAGGTGAATGGAATGGGAAAAGGACAAATATTTAGTCCATAACAAGATTCATGTTCTAGTAATTGTTATTCTATGTAGGGCATAAAGAATGAATTGTGAGCAAAATGTAGAATTAGTGCTAAGAATTTTCATGTCTATGCCTGGCACCTGTCTCAGTCCCCTTCTCATCACTGGGACATGATACTCAATACCTTTGACTTGAAGGAGGAGAGTTATGTTTTGGCTCACATTTCTATCCATACTCAGCTGCCTCCAAGGAAGGAACAGCAAGGTAAGAGGGCAGCAGAGAGGCTGCTGCTCACATTATGACACCTGGAAGCAGAGAATGAGAGGAGGAGCAGGAAGGGAGATAGACACTTTCAGCTCAGGTCCCTGTTATCAGACTCTACTGACCAGACCTCACCTCCCAACAGCATGTCAGCTTTACTGCCCCATAATCCAATCACCTTTCCAAAGCACTGCCTATGCTCACATGAAGCTTGGAGGGGGACATCTGTATATAAACTATAACACTGTACATTGAACATATGTGGCCAGATATTTTAAAACCTGTTGTTATCTGTTACAGCACATGCCTATAATCCCAGCTTCTTGGGAGGCTGAGGCAGGAACATGGCAAATTTGAGCCCACCCTGAGAAATTGATGAGATTCTGATCTTATTTATTATTTTTAAAAAATACAAAATAGAGATATAAAGAAAAAACAGCAGTAGAAATGATACAAGATTTCACTAGATAGACAAAGTAATAGGAATTCAACATTGGCTGCCGTATTACAGGATGCTATCTTCAAATTAGTTGTTTACATTACTGGATATAAATGTGTAAGGCTCATTGGAAAAAATAACAAAGAAGCTATATGAAATTCAAAAGAAAATAATCTGAGTGAAAAAACATTAACTTGCTTTCAAAAGACCACTACTATTATGGACTATTGGACTATATTGGAATATTTTGCTGAATTCACTCACCTACAATATTTAAATGACAGTGGAATTCCCATCTCTGACAAAACTAAACAAAAAAGGGGGATATAAATGACCATTTTGTATCTGTATATTCAAAATAGTTAGGATAGATATATGGCTACTTTCTCTTAATTAAGTGAATAGAAAGATTTGTACTAATAGTGTTGGTGTACAGGATATCATATCTGCATCTTGTACTATGAATAACCACTAAGAAGACAATATGCAATGTATTGATTATTGAAACTGTCCTACCAATCAGATTTGAAACTAATCAGATTTGCTGTTTGTTTCTCAATAAAATTATTTTTAAGAAGACCAGCAGAAATCGATGATACAACCATCCAAACCATTTTGCATATATATTCCTCATCCCAGTTTTTCTTTCCCATTGAAAAATTTCTTTCCCTTGCCCTCTAAGAACTGCTTTCATTTCATCACACAAGTTCTGATAAGTTATGTTTGATTTTCATTGAATGATAGATGTTTAATTTCTTGTTTAATTTCATCTGTAACCCATTGGCTGCTGAGGAGGATGTTATTTAATTTGCATACGTTTATGGGGTTTTGTGGTTTCTTTCATAATTTCCAGTTTCATTGCACTGTGGTCAGATAATATGCATGGGATAATTTATGGGTTTTTTGCATATACTTAGGCATGACCTATGTATGTGGTCTATTTTAGAAAACAATGCAGCTGAAAAGAATGTTTATTCAGATGTGGTTTCATGACACTTTGTATATGTCTACTAAATGCATTTATTCAAAGGTCTGGTTCAATTCTGCTACCTCCTTGAAAATTTTTTGTCTGTTTGATTTATTTTTATGGATAAGGGGGTGTTAGTGTCTCCTGTCAAGACTGTGGTATTGGATATTAGATTTTTCATCTCCATTAAGATTTGTTTTATAAAGTTGGGTGCTCCCATGTTTGGTGCATACATATTTATGACTGTTACTTCTTCATGTTGTATTTTTCCCCTAACCAGTTGGTAGTGGCTTTATTTTGTTTAATCACTCTTGGTTTGAAGTTCAGATTGTCTGCCAACAGGATGGCTACTCCTACTTTTTTTTTGAAGTCCTAGGGCATGTAGTATTATTTTCCATCCTTTGACTCTCAGTCTGTGAATTTCTTTTTTTTTTTTTTTTTTTTTTTTTTTTTTTTTTTTTTTTTTTTTTTTTTTTTTTTTTTTTTTTTTTTTTTTTGTCTTTTTGAGACAGGGTCTCGCTATGCAGTTCAGGCTGGCTTTAAGCTCACTTTGTAGCTCAGGCTGGTCTCGAACTCACAACAATCCTCCTGCCTCAGCCTCCCGAGTGTGTGAATTTCTTTATGAGTTAAGTGTGTTGCTTGTATATAGCATATTGTTGGGTTTTGCTTCCTAATGCCCTCAGCCAGTCTATTTCTTTTAATTGGTGAATTGAGAACTTGAGGATTAGACAATGAAGAAAAGTCAAGGAGAAAAGCTAGGAAACATGACAGGGGCAAAGCCATACATTTACACAACAGGATGGGTAAGGCAATGATCCTCCTGAGAAACAACAGCAGGTTTTTTGTTTGTTTGTTTGTTTTTGGAACCAGGGATTGAACTCAGACCCTTGCACTTGCCAGGGAAGCACTTATTCTACTGAGCCATCTCCCCAGCCCACATCAGCAGGTTTTTTAAAGTAGCAGTTAGTTGGTAGGATTCTCACCCTGATATGTGCTAAACTAAATAACTGCACTGAAGATAACAATGTGTAATAGTAGGGTCATGCCTGGAATGCCTGTCATTCTGGTCTTCTGAATACGTACTGCTTGTCATGACATATCAATTATTGTCTTACTGTCTCTCAAGTAAATGTTTAAAAAAAAGTGTAATAAATGAAAAAAAGATAAGAAAAAAATGTCACAGGACTGTCCTGCTACATTGCTGTGTATGGTTAGATTTCTAAATCTCTGTGTAAAAATACGTAATTGTTTATACATATTTTTAAAAATATTTTTGATTTTTTCATTTTTTTTCTTCATATTCTATAGGGACTTATAGGTTAACATATCAATACTTGATAGGAAATATCTGTTCCATATTATGCCTAAGATGTTTGATATTCAGACAGGTTAAGCCCAACTGCAGATGTTGTAGGGTAATAATAAGCTTCTCTGCTGGACAGTTAACAACCTAAGTTTGCAGACTAAAAATTAGAGAAAAAGAAGGGCTGCAAAGATAGCCAACATTTTGGCCTTAGCCTTTCAAGGTCAGTGAAGACTGAGAAAATAGGAGAACCTATACTGTAACATCATGTAACTCAGTTGTGTCCCAAATTTGCTAATAAAGGAGATTATGTGGCCGCGGAAGAATGTGATCAGTGATGTAGAGTGTGCCTAAGGAGAGTCACATGGAGAGAAAATATTCTCTCAGGCTTTCACAGAGAGCAAATTGGTCAAGCAATGGCCAGGACTCATCCACATGGCTGACACTGATAAAGGATCTACAAACTGAGTTACAGTGTTTCAAGGTAAATCCTGAGGGGATTGATTGACCTTATCAGATACAAAAGTTACATTTCTTGTTATGTAGGTCTTACTTTATCTTGGTCTTAACCATCCAGCAGAAAAGTATAAAAACGAAGTATAAAAAGTAAAGCCATATTAATAGGCTCAGCTGTAAAAGGCTTAAGTCACCAACTTCTGACATTGCCAGTCCTACAGACAACCCACTATTATGGACTACTGGACTATATTGGAATATTTTGCTGAATTCACACACCTACAATACTTAAATGACAATGGAATACCCTTCTCTGACAAAACTAAACAACAAAAGGGGACACAAATGAATGCCCATTTTGTATCTGTATATTCAAAATAATTAGGATAGATATACAGCTACATTCTCTTAATTCAATGAATAAAAAGATTTGTTCTAATAGTGTTTGTAGACAGGATATCATGTTTCCATCTTGTACTATGAATAGCCACTAAGAACAATATGCAATGTATTAATTATTGAAACTGTCCTACTAACTGGTTTTGAAATGGTTTCATTATTGTTTCTCAATAAAAGTATTAAAAAATTACTTGGTGAACTGAGTCCATTTCCATTGATGGTTATAACTGAGATGTATTGACTTATGTTTGACATGTTATTTTTCTGCTATTGGTTACCTATTTTTCTCCTGTGTTTAAATGTTTGCCCTATATAAATCAGCTGTAGAGAAATAAGATAGGTATATAGCTGCACTCTTTTCATTCACTGATTAGAGACATCTGCTATGATAGTGCCTGTAAGTATAATATCATGTATGCACCTTATATGACACCAAAACATTACAGAAACATTTTGCAGTGTATTGATTTGTTGAATCTGTCCTGTTAATTTGTCTTGAAACTGTCTTATTGCTATTTGTTCTTCAATAAAAATAATAAGATAAAATAAATGTTTGCCCTATTTGGTGAGTTCTTTCTGTACTCATTTGTGGAATTGTGGTCATTTTGATATCTCTCTACAATATCTTTTATTAGTCTGTGTAGGCTTGGCTTTGTTCATCATGAAATTCTTTAGTTGTTCTTTGTCATGGAAGTATTTCATTCTCCATTAAACTTGAAAAAGAGTTTTGCAGGGTATATCAGTCTGGGTTGGAATTTGTTTTCTTGCAGACTTGAAGTACTTTGCTCCATGCTCTTTTTGACTTGGTGGTTTGTGAAGAGAAATCTGTCATTATTATGATGTGTTTTCCTTTAAATATGATCTGTTTCTTTTCTCTAGCAGCTTTTGGTATACTGTCCCTATGCTAGATTTCTGGGATCTTGATTATTATATGTCTGGGTATGATTTCATTTATTTTTTTAGTTTTTATATTTCTTAATGCATTTAGGACAAGGTCTACACGGTCTCACTACATAGATTGTACTCATCGTGATGCTCCTGTTTTCAGTCTCTCAAGAGCTGGGATTATAGCCACATGCCATTATGCCCAGTCTCAATCCCCTTCTCAGTGTGCCTCTGGGGCAGGGCCTCCATGGTATGCTGGGGGATCAAACCCTGGCTGCTGCACTCTGCCTAAACAGGCGCTTCAGTCTGCTGCGGTGTTAGACCAGCTCCTTGGGTGTGGTTTTAATTGAGTTGATGTTATTTGGGGTTCTATATGCTTCAGTTACCTAAATGTCAGATTGTTTCCCCATATTTGGGAAGTTTTCTGCTATTACTTCTTCCCATATTCTTTTTATATGATTTGTATGACTCCTTCTTTCTCATGGATGCCTATTAGTCTTATGTTGTTTATTTTTGCATCGTCTTGCAGATGTTGAATTATTTTTTCCTGCATTCTACTTGTTTCTAAGATATCTTTTCTTGCCTTTCCACTAGCTGCAAAGTCAATCTTCACTTTCATTCAAATGGATTTGCTAACTTTTGATTGAGATTTTAATTTCCTGTATATCTCTTTGAATCTGCTTCAGGCATTCTATTTCTTTCCTATATTGCTCATTCAAGGATTCCATCATTTTTCTACTCTCCTATTTTTTTTTCAGTGTCATCTTTAGAAGCACTTAGTAATTTTTTCAATATAGTTATCATTTCTTTCTTTACTTCAGCAATTATTTCTGATCTGATGTCCTCTATACCTGTCTGCAGTTGTTTCTGTACTTCAGATGCTATTATTTCAGAAATTTCAGGAGTGTGGCTTCCAATTTCTTCTGTTGTCTCCTGCATTTGTTCTGGGTGGGCTCATGGCCTGAGAATGCATTTTTCTCCTTCTTTTTGTTATTTTGTATAGCACTGTCTTCTGACCTTTGGTGTAGAGCTTTGGCACAGTAATTTCCTTAGAACTTGCCAATATTATTACCCAAGAGATGTGCTTAAGAAAGTTACAGTTTTGTATTTACAGTACTACAATTAGCAACACTAATAAGGGTAGTGAGGTTTAGCAATTGATATACTTTTGTAACTAATGGGCTTGTATTTAGACCTTAAGGGCAAGCACTATGACTGTATAGCTAAGCAGATATTAAATTTGGAATTTTATTTAAATTAGTTCCCCTAAGTTCTGTCTGATCACCTCCCTTGATGAACCTGGTGTCTTCCAGGCAGACTTTCACTGCAGTTTCACTGACAGAGTCCTAATATATATAAATTACTAAAGCTGAAGTAAGAAGATATAAAAATTCTGAATAATACAGTATCAGTCAATGAAGTTGAAAATGTAATATAAAACTTACCAACAAAAGCCCAGGTCTTACTGGATTCACAGTTGAATTCTACAAGAAATTTATAGGTTTAATGTCAACTTTTTTCCTAATTCTTCAGTGGAATTGAAAGGGAAACAATTCTCTCAAACTTGTTTCCTGTCCTGGAGACAAGAATTACTCTGATATGCTAGTCTCCCTAATGAACATAAATGCAAAAATATCAAAGAGAATGCAGCAAACTAAGAAGATTATACACCATGACCAGGTCAATTCATCCCAGGGATGCAGGGATGGTTCAATATACACAAATCTATAAATGTAATACACAACAATATCAACAAAACTAAAGAAAAAACCATGTGATAGGGCTGGGGAGATAGCTCAGTAGAATAAGCGCTTGCCTGGCAATTGCAAGGTCCTGAGTCCAATCCCTGGTACCGCCAAAACCAAACAAACAGAAAAACAGCACATGATCATCTCAATGGATGCAAAGAAATTTTAACAAAGTCCAATACTTATTTATGATTTAAAAAAAAAAAAACACACTTCAAAAAGTGGTATAGATGGTGTTTATTTCAATCAGATAAAAGCCTTCTATGACACACCAATAGCCAACAGTGTTCTAAATGGACAAAAACTGAAAGTTTTCTACTCTCAGGTAAAAACAAGGATGTCTACTATCACCACTCCTGTTCAATGTATTTCTAAAAACATTAGCAAGAGCAATTAAACGAGAGAATAAAAGGAATAAGAATTGGAAAGGAAAAAGTTAAATTATCATTATTCAAAGATGACATGATATTCTACATGGAAGACCCAAAAAGTCTACCAAGTGATTCGTAGAATTAACAAAACAAATTCAGTAGCATAGCAGATACAAAGTCAGTACCCTTAAATCAATAGTATTCCTATACACAAACAACAAACTCACCAAGAGAGAAATGATGGAACTTTATCTTCAAAATAGCATCCAAAAATGAAATATTTAGGAATTAATCTAACAAAAGAAGTTTATATAGTGAAAATTATGGAGAGGTCAAAGAGGGTTTCAGAAAATGAAAAGATTCCTTGCTTTGGGATAAGAAGAACAACATTGTGAAAATGGCCATATTCTGAAAACTATTACACAGACTTTATCGTTAGCATACTTCACAGATCTAGGGAAAACATTCCTAAAATTCATTTAGAACCAGATAAGACCCAGAGTAGCAGAGACAATCCTGGTCAACAAAGGCAAGGAAGGAGGTATTGCAATCCCTGACTTGAAATTATACTACAAAGGTACTGTGATAAAAATCAGCATGGTAATGGCAAAAAAACAAACAAAACAAACAAAAAAACACCAGAATTGAGGATCAGTGGAACAGATTAGAAGATGCAGATGCAATTATAAATACACTCAGCCACCTAATCTTTAACAAAAGGCCCAAACATGTTCACTGGAAGATAGCCTCTTTAACAAATGGTGCTGGAAAAACTAGGTTTCCACATGCTGAGATTAAAACTATACTCATGTCTATCAGCATGCACTAAACCAAAATCAAAATGGATCAAAGATTACATATTAAAACAGAAACACTCAACATGCTGAAAATAGAACTCTTGAAGATACAGATTTAGGCAAACACTTCAATGGTATGAGAAATACTAAAAAGAATCAGCTGGGATCTCATCTTATTAAAAAGCTTTGTACAACAAAAGAAATCACCAACAGAGTTCAGGAACAATCCACAGTGTGGAAGACAGTTTTAGCCAGTTGTCCCTAGACAAAGGACTAATATCTAGAATATATAAAAAACTCAAAAATATGACATCCCAAATTTTAAGACTCATTCCATGAGTGGCCATCTGGAATGAATTGACACTTCTCAGAAGGCGAAGTTCAAATGGCAAACAAATATATGAAAAACTGTTCAATGTCAGTGATCATTCAAGAGATGCAAATTGGCACCTGAGTATTTTTATTTCAAACAAATTCCTGAGTGATACTAACATTGCTGATCCTCAAACCACAATTTGAGTAGCAAGGTTCTGAGTCTTTATTGCTGAAAAAAGGAGAGGTGGGCAAAGCTGGGGTTGTGCTCTTCGACATGCAGATCACTCATGATCTACTGTCATAGCAAATTGATGAGAGAAGAGCACACATAGATAATGCTATCTTTAGAGTTTATTTTGCTTTTCTTGTGAATTGTAAGCATTTTATTTTTTCACTCATTTCAATTGATTTCAAGCAGGTGCTTGGACCACTGAGCTATCTCCCCAGGCCATTGAATTGATTTCAAGAGAAAAATACCAATCAACTGTTGGAATAGTTGAGCTCATATTGTACAGCCTTAGCACACTGTACCCCTAAATGCATACATTCACATGTATTCATGGGTACACAAGCAAATGTGAGGATACTTGAGATGCTGGTGTAAGAACAAGGCAGGCTAGGTTACCGACTTAGTTACTCTTCTCCTTTCTGGGACAAAAATACTCAACACCCAAAGTTCAAGGGGGAAAGGTTTATTTAACTTGCGGTTTATAGAGGTTTTAGTTCAGAATCGACTGGCTCTAAGGCAGTGTGGCACATAGCAGAGAACAGTCCATGGTGCTCACAAGGCAGCAAAAGCCACAAGAGGGGGTGGGCAAGACTCTTTTTGTCCCTAATATTGAATGCAGGCTACTGGCCCTAAATGGGATGTAGCTCTCAGTCCCTTAGTCCCATCCAGAACTACACCAAGGAAAACATTGTGCTTATGTAGTACTCACATGCCTTTAATCCCAGCATCACACACTCTAGATTCAGCCACCCTTGAAAAAGGTCTACGACCACAAGAGGATTTGAGGGGACATCTAGACACAAACCATAACAGTTACTTTATCGTATTTTTAAAATCACAATCCATCTTAGAGCTTTTTGAGTGCCATACATTCTCAAATATTTTTAAACTGACATCTAAAATTATTTATCATAAATTTAAGTAATAACAAGAATACATTTATGGTATTTTCAAATAATGATGGGATAAGTGCAGTTTAATGATGGGGAGCATTATAAGGGAGCTTCATGGCAGTGTGCTTTTTAGTGTGATAATAGTTTAGAATTTAAGTATGCATCATATTTTCCTATTAATATACACAAACTTCCTATAAAAGTTTATTTTGGATTGATTTATTATTATAAATGCTAACAATATACATTTGATTGAAACAGTGTAAGTGATAAATCACGGCAATTGTGACGATGCTGGCATGTGCTGAATGACACACGGAGGAGGCTGAGCCTGGCATCGTGGTGTCTTACAGCTGAGAGTCAGCAGCACACAGATTCTTCCACACTAGCATCCCACAGAGAGGGACTTTTGTGCTGAAGACCCCACTTCTGCAAGTGTCCATGGCATTGGCAGAGGACAGAGAACCCTTATTTTACTATGCAATATTAGAGCCTAGGAGTGGGGCGACTTTGCACAAATGGGAAGAGCTGGAGCTTCCTGAGGGTGACATCCACTAGCAGCCTCACCACTGCATTTTGAGCTGCTCATTTCTAGGCTGCCTAACAGGATAGCAAGAAGTCAAGGAAGCCGGTGCCATACTTTGGATCTGGAATGTCACATGACAGCCCATGTACTAAAGGCTCCAGTCTAACCCTGCTGGGGATGGTAGAAGCTGTAAGAGGTGGGGCCTAGAGGGAGGTTTTGGTGTGTGTGAGGGGGTTGTAAAGCAGACTGTAGGACCGTGGTCTCATTCTCTTTTTCTTCCTGACCATGAGGTGACTGTTTTTGTGCCACCACGTGCTCCATGATGAGCTATCTTACCACAGCACTAAAAGCAACAGTGCCTGTTTTGGTTTAGATCTGGGATATGCCCAAAAGGCCTCATACATTTGCACAGAATGGGGTGACAGGGGCCCTGAACTCACTCTCCCCTTCTTCCCCCTCCCCTCCCCTCTCCTACCTGGCCACCATGATATAAATGGCTTTCTTCCCTTTTTCCCTGCTATTTCTTCCATGGAGCCTGACTTCCATGGATTGAAACTTCTAAAACCATGAGCCAAAATAAACCATTCCTTCCTTTAAATTGTGGCTGTCAGGTATTGTGTCCTTCCAACCAGAAAGTAGCTAAGACAATCACAGACTTAAATTTCTGAAACTGAGCCTGAATAGCCCTTTTCTTTTTATAAGTTGATTATCTCAAGATGTTTTTTATTACAGTAAAAGGAAGCTAACT
>PVKA01036044.1:0-22135 GCA_004027165.1 Ctenomys sociabilis
GGAGGGAGGGAGGGAGGGAGGGAGGGAGAGAGAGAGAGAGAGAGAGAGAGAGAGAGAGAGAGAGAGAGAGAGAGAGCTGGGACCCAGCAGAATAGCTCCACTCTTTCCTAAATGTTACTATGATTTACTTTGGAGGTAGTCATGTGCTCCAAGGTAAATTTTTACTTTTTCTCTTATCTCAAAAGTAAAGCTGGGGGCCACAGAGATAGCTCAGTGGTCTAAACACCTGCTTAGGCAAGCACAGGGGCCAGGTTTTTTTTTTTTTTTTTTTTTTTTTTTCAGAACTGGGGATTCAACTCACACCCTTCCGCTTGCCAGGGAAGCACTTATTCCACTGAGCTGTCTCCCCTGCTCCATGGGACTGGAGTTTGAGCCCCAGTACTACATGCTGTGCCAACCCTGCCTCCAGGCATGCTGAGCCAGCCATCGAGACCAGGTGCGGTGGCATATGCCTGTAATCCCAGCGCTGGAGAGGCTGAAACAGGAGGATCACTATGAATCTCAGCTACATAGTGAGACCCTGTACTAAATACATAAAAAAAAATAAAAATAAAAATAAAGCTGGTTGCAATACAGAGTACAGTAAAAGGGAAGTATGTTTCTCCTACATGTCATTATTTTGAGGACTTGGGCTAACTAGGGTGGGATTTTGTTAATAACTTAGCTAATTTTTTTTATTTTAAAAGATACACTTTTTTACTAATATTTACTGCCAATATTTGTGATTAAATTTAATTTAAAAGAATTATTAGCTGATTGTGATGGCACACACTTGTAATCCCAGCATTCAGAGGCTGAGGCAGGAGGATCAGAAGTTTGGAATCCAGACTGGGCAATTCAGAAACTTAGTGAGATCCTGTCTCAAAATAAAATTAACAAACAACAAAGGGCTGAGGATGTAGCTCCTTGCAAAGGCCCTCGGTTAATCCCAGCCCTACAAAAATAAAGAAATGATATCTAACTAGATAAGATATATAGGTGATAGATAAATAGATAGATACTTGATATAAAAAGGACTGGGGTATAGCTTAGTGGTAGAATGGGTTTAATTTCTACTAGCAATAAATAAATAAATTTCATCTTCCTTAGATACAAACATAAAACACCTTGTATTTTAAGAACTTTAGTATGTGTTTCATAGTTCTTTTTAAACTTAAATTTATTTTTTTATTTTAAATTTATTTATTTTTGTATTTTAGGGAAGAGTCTACAGGGTGTTTAGGGTCTCACAATTAGATTGGACTCATAATGATCCGCCTGTTTACAGCCTCCCAAGAGCTGGGATTATAGGTGGGTGCCACCACGCCCCATTTCAATTGCCATCTCAGCCTGCCCTGGGGGTGGGGCCGGCATGGCAGGCCCAGAGATCAAACCCCTGGCCCCTGTGCCTGCTAGCAGGTGCTTTAATCCACTGAGCTGTTTGACTGGGCTTTAAATTTATTTGATATATAAAAGCATAAAAATTGTACCCATTCATAGGATACCATGTCACATTTTCAGATATGACATACATTGTATAATATTTAAATTCTGATGAATATATGTAGCTTTTCAAATATTTATGGTGAAAACATTTGAAACCCTTCTAGTTTTTGAGCTGTGTGGCACACTGTGTGTGTGTGTGTGTGTGTGTGTGTGTGTGTGTGTGTGTGTGTGCTGGGGGTGGAACCCAGGGCCTCGTACGTGCTGGGCAAGTGCTCAACCACTGAGCTACATCCCCAATCCACTGGTACATCATTGGTATCTATATTTACCTTACCATGCAAACAGCATACCAGAACCCTTTCTTCTTCATAACCTTTCCCGCCACGCCCAGTACTGGAGACTGAACCCAGAGCATTCGCACTGAGCTACATCTCCAGCTCTTTTTCATTTGTTATTTTGAGATAATTAAGCTGCCCAGGCTGGGCTCCAACTTGGGATCCTCCTGCCTCAGCCTCCTAGAGTGCACCATAACATCTAGGCTTACATCAGAGCACCATACTCCTATCTAACTGACCCTTTACTCTCTGCACTTTAAAGTTCACCCTCACTTAGGGTTCTGAGCAAAGATGGGAGGGCCTGGGATGGTAGCTGTCTGCCTCAGTTTCTGTCACAGGCTGGCTCTCTGGGCGGGGGAAGTGCCGGCCACTCAAGAATGTTCCAGAGAGAGGAGCTGTCATCCACAAATGTATAAATGCTGTGGGTTTCCAGCTAAACATCTGTATTATTAATATTAAATGAAAGTGCTTTGGACTGTTAAGAAAACATTATTGTAAAATGTAACTGTAATGATCACATCCTTAATATGGTTTATGAGATCTCCTGTCCGGAACACAGGCAATCCTACATTTGCTTTTTTACCCTATGTCAGTGTGCTGGGTAATGAGAACATAAATCTGCACATTGTCAATAATAAAAAAATAAAATTTACTGCACCTTCCTGACATTAAAACCATCTTGGATTCCATCACGTTCTTTCCTCTGTGAGATTCATTTGAGCTTATTTATTTATATTTATAGTACTAGAGGTTGAACCCATGATCATATTGAGCTGTATCTCCTGTGCTTTTTAATTCTCTGACATGATCTAGCTAAGGTGCTGAGTTGCTCAGGCCGGGCTCTAACTTTCAGTTCTCCTGCCTCAGCCTCCCAGAGTGCTGGGATTACATTCGTGTGTTGCCACATCTGGCTCGAACTGAGCTTGTGTTGTATTCATGGGAAGTGTTAGGTCAACAGTCTAATTAAGAGGGCTGGGTGGGCTGGTTTTATCAGCTGGTTGACTGGCAGGAATAAAATGGTGCAGGAGCTGCCTCCTGACTCCCACCTACCACCGTGCTTCAGGAGGAGGAAGAGGAAGAGGGGGAGGAGGAGGAGGAGGAGGAAGAGGAGGGTGTGGCTGACAGCCACTGAGCTGAGTGTAAGGGCACGGGAGAGAGTCACACTGTGTACTGAGGGTGAAGTGTCAAGTACTGGAGGAACAAGGCAGTATACAGGGCAATGCATACCTTCATTAAGACAGATACTTGCAGGGCCTGATAAACTCTCTGTCTGTATGCAATACTTTTCACTTTAGACAAGGGGTATAGATCGTAAGAGGTGGTGGATACAGGATTTTCTCCACCAGAAATCTCTATTGCCCAGCAGATGTGCAGATCCACAGCACAAATAGTCACTGATACAACCTTTCAGCAACAACAACAAAATCCTGGCAAGGCTTTGTCATTACCAGAGCCAGATGAAGTTATGAGAACGAGGTTGGGGCGCCAAGTCCATTCTGTTGTTTTATCCTTCTCCGAGCACAGGATGTCTGCATAAGGGGCAGCCGAATGCTCCCTTAAGCAGGACGCCTGATGGAGACAGAAGGCCTCAGCCACCAGCCTTGCCCAAGAGCAGAGTTGACTGAAGTGTGCTTGTAAAATTTACAAATTGGCTGGTATGGTGGAAAAAACCGGAAGGCCAGGAAAGGGGCTGGTGTGGGTGACCTCAAGGTAAGGAGCAGAGTCCCCCCCCACTGGGTCTCCATGCAGTGTACGAGGAGCGTGTGGGCGATGGTGCCTGTAGAACATGACGTTCAGGAGTGTGTCTGGGGCCCCACCGACCATGAACACCCTGCCCTTGCCAACGAACCCAAGTGTCTGCTCTCTCTGTCCCCTTCACCCCCTTGGTAATGACTGACATCTGCTTCCCGGTGCCTCTTCCTAGGGTGTGGGAATGGTGCACACACCAGCAGGCACAGGTGGTACTGTCGATGTCACATAGGCCAGGCAGTGCTTTTTTTTTTTTTTTTTTTGTTTTTTTGAGACAGGGTCTCACTATGCAGTTCAGGCTGGCCTTAAGCTCACTTTGTAGCTCAGGCTGGTCTCGAACTCATAACAATCCTCCTGCCTCAGCCTCCCGAGTGCTGGGATTACAGGCATGCGCCACCATGCCCGGCAGGCAGTGCTTTTTTTTTTTTTTTTTTCTGTATTTTAGGGAAGGATCTGCAAGGTGTTCAGGGTCTCACTACTAGATCGGACTCATAGTGATCTGACTATTTACAGCCTCCCAAGAGCTGGAATCACAGGTGCACACCACCACTCCCAGTGTCAATTGTCATCTCAGCACTCCCTGGGGGCGGGGCCAACATGGCAGGCTGGGGATCAAACCCTCAGTCCTAGGCCAGGGGGTGCTTATGGAGCAGTGCTATCCATAAGCTGGAGCTCAACCCCCTGTTCCTTACAGCAGCCGTGATCTAAGTTAGGACAAACATTTCTGGCTCCAGGTGAATTATTAGAGTCAGAGGCTCAGGGGTCTTAGACCAGTGAAGGATCATGGTCTTGCTTGAATTGTTGCAATGACAGCAGAACATTCCATGGGCACTCACTCTGCTGACCACGCTGCATAGACTGCTGTATCGAGTTGACTCCGTATCATTTTAGGGACAGTGGAACAGAGGCTCAGAGAAGTCAAATAATGTGCCTACCTGCGGTGGATTGACAACTGGTGGTCGATTGTGCGAGTCCCTCTTGAGGATGGTTGGCAGCAGCATAAGAGGGAGAACAGTATCTGTTGAGGCTGGGAGAGAGCTGCCGGTTCTCTTGGGCTGTTCTGGAAGAACTTACCTTGTTGACTGTCCTGATGAATTCCACTGTTCTCATTGCCGAAGGAGTTTAGGGCATTGTGGTTGCTGGGAATGGCAGTGGTTCACTTTGGAGCAACTCTGGTCTTTACTTCGAGCATTGCTTCCTTGCTTCGGATGGAAGGGAAGATGGGTGCATTGTTCAAAGTCCTGGAGAAGCTTGTTGTGCTGGCTTCCCTGATACGAACTCCACCGTACTCATTGCTGGAGGAACTTAGGAACTCATTGTTGCTCAGGATGGCTGCGGTACTTTTAGGGGTGTCTCTGGTACTTACTTTGAGTGTAGTTTCCTGTCCCAGGGCAGATTCCTCAGCCTGCTGGCACAGATCCGTGAAACAGGCCTTCATGAGACATTTTTGTGGCCTCCAGCTGGACTTGTGGGTGGCACTGTCATGGACTCTAGGCCTCCAGCTGGACTCATGCAGGACTTTGATGTCAGATCCAGGCCCTAGGATGGGTTATTTTGGTCTTTAGTGTGTGGATAGATTTCCTGCTCTCTCTTTGTATATGACTCTTTTTTTTTTTTTTTTTTTAATGTATATAGGGTCTCACTACACAGATCAGATTCATAGCAATCCTCCCGTTTTCAGCCTCCCAAGCACTGGGATCACAGATGCATGCCACCACACCCAGTCTTGTATATGACCTTTTGAATGATTATTACAAAATAATCTTGGGCTGGGGAGATAGCTCGGTGGTCTAAGCAACTGCCTGGCAAGCGTAAGGACCCAAGTTCAATCCCTGATACCACATGTTGTGCTAGCCCCAGAACCCTGGGCACAGCGTGCTGGCTACTAAAACCAGGCATGGTGGTACAGGCCTGTAACCTCAGCACTGGGGAGGCTGAGACAGGAGGATCACTATGAGTTTGAGCTATGGAGTGAACTAAGTAAATAAATAAATTGTACTAAATAAATAAATAAATTTTAAAAAATTTTAAAAGAAAAATATTCTTTAAAAAACTAACTAAACTAAAATAATCTTATAAAATAAATTCTTATTGTCCTGTATTGTATTGTTACCCCCAAAGTATAACACAACCCCAGGTCACCCTGCTGTTAGGTGATAAAGTGAGGAACTGCGCTGCGGATTCTGGTAGCCAAGCCTCTTTCTGCACCACCAGGGCACATGGTCTTCACCAGGAGTAATTGATCAGGAAGGGCTGATCATGTGGTAAAGAGACAGAGGGGGCTGGCCACGGTGGGAGGCATCACACTCCCCACCTGACAGTGAAGATGGTGATGGTTCACTGCCCTCTGTGGTTGGTGGTTGGAAAAGGTCCCAGGGGTCCTCCTTCAGGTTCTGCAGCAAGACAGGGACTTAGATGCAAGCTCCCCAACTCAGGAGGGAGAACATAAAATCTCCATCCAAGTAGCACTGTGATAGGAGCTTCCTTTTCCCTAAAGCTCATCAGAATTGCATTAAATGCTTTCAGGCTCTTTTTGGCTGAAAATGTAGGCTTCTACCGAGCTTTATTATTATTATTATTGTTGTTGTTGTTGTTGTTGTTGAACTTCTTATACGATAAGCAATACAGAGGACGCCCTACAGCACAGCCAAACACGGCCCTCAGAAGGTCCCAGGGGCACTGGGGGGCAGACTGGTGAGTCAGTCAGGTTCAAGTCAGTACTATCCACTGCTTCATGATTATAGAATTGTTCCAGGATTGTTAAAAACCCATCTAGAAGAGACTACGAATGAAACAAAATGTAATATTCAGAACTGAGAAGGGAAAATTAATTGATCAAGTTGACAAGATAACAATCTAAAATTTCTTTTTCTTTTTTTTTTGTGTAGAATAGACTGTAACATAAAGTCAAGAGACACATAACAAACTGAGAAAATATATTTTCAACATCTGTGACAGACAAATGTGATGAACCTTCTCTGCTTTATAAAGAGTTCACATGAACTAGTAAGAAAGAAAAACAAGTCAGAAAAATGAGCAAAGTTTGCAAACAGGCAGCTTATAGCAAAACAAATACAATGGTCAATAAATGTGGGGAAAATGCCCAGCCTTGTTTTTTAAAAAATACTTTTCAGAATTTTTAACCCCCAAATCCAGCATCATTCTTTTTTTTTTTTTAAATACAAATTAGAATTAAAACAGAAAAATCACAAGCAATACAGAATTTCACTTAACAAAGTAATATGAATTTCACAGTACTTGTTGTAATACATAGTGTTGCCCTTAACTAGTTATTCATATTACCAGATATATGTATGTAAAGTTGGAAGAAGAAAAAAGGAGTGTGTAAGAAATTAAGAGAATACATACAAACGATAGATAAAAGGAGACAAAACAAAGTAAGTAAATATCTGTTCCTTTCCATAGACCAGCATAAATGCACAGTACGTTGTGCATACCATCCTGCTTACCTACATAGATAAATCTCTTTTCCCCTGTAATGTTTGGGTCTAGTTGTCCCCCAAAGCCTCACATCGTCATGGGGCATTTTCTCGAGTTTGTGATTGATTATTGTGGGTGTGGGTTTTATACCTGCTCTGGGGAAGGTAATTTGCAATATAATGTTAGGAAGTGGGAGGGGCCAACTAGCTGTTGGGGCTGGTGCGACTCTCCTCTTTGCCCTTCCCTCTTTGTTGCCCTCCATGAGTGGCTGCTTGGTGCTACCATGTGCCCCTCTGCCTTGGAGCCAGCCAAGTATGGAGGGACACCTCCACTAACTGTGAGCTAAATAAACCGTTCCTTCCTTCCTTTTGGGTGTTGGGTATCTGTCCCAGCAATGAGACAAATGGCTCTTGGACTCCAGATCATTTGTGTTTTGGCTTGGCAGAAAGTCTGTCTGAATTTTGCCCATGTCCAGAGACGTTGCTTGAGACTGAGATTAAACGTGGAGGACTGATTAATCTCTCAAAGGAAATCTCAAAGCAGTCAAATATTGGAGCAGTGGCGTGGTGATTGTTGGGGACTCTTAGTCAAATATATCTTGAGAATAAAAAGCAAAGAGCCCAGCAGAATGATTTAAAATGTTGTGAGTTTGACCAGAAAGAAAGCCCCAGGAAGGCTTGGACTGCAAAGACAGAGCTGAGATCTCCATGGCCCAGGAGGATCAGGTGAGTAGAAAAGATGTCCTGAGGGCATCACAGGAGGTGGCTGGTTCTCACCCTTTGCAGCCTCAGAATCACAAGGGTGAGAGACTTTGCTTTGAGGAGAAAGCTGAAGAGTCCTATGTTCCAGAATGGAGGCGGCAGTCACAACAGATTACAGAATGGTGCCGGGCACAGAGAACTTGTTCTCCTTATCCTTCCCAGCAGAAACCTCCCTAGCCTGTCCTTACAGGCATGTTTTCTATGAGTCCTCTGGTCTGTGCTCTGACCAGAATCTTCCCTACAGAACAGTCGAAGCTGTTTCAGTGCTCTGCTTGTAGGTGACCTCTCTAAACCTTTCCTGTCTCTTCCCATAAGCCATTCCCAAAAGCTGGCAACCCACATCATCAGGCATAGCCACAGCAATGACCCCACTCCTGGTACCAAATTCTGTCTTAGTCACTCTTCTTTTGTTGCTGGGACAAACACCCGACACTCAAAATGAGGGAAGGAAGAGTTTATTTAGCTCACACATACTGGAGGTTTCAAGACACTGGAGGAGAGGCTGGGGTGCTGCTGTGTCCAGGATGACCCTCTCCACATCTCTCAGAAAGCACAGATCAGCCACTTTAATGGTTCACATCTCTCTGGCCCTGCCCCTCAGGCCCCACCCTGGTCCTCTCGCCCCACTCTTCAAGCCACTCGCTGCTCCTCCACCTGCATCTGCCCCATGACCTACATGAGGCTTTGGGGGACAACAGCACACAAATCATAACACTTCTCAACTCAGTAACTCTTTCCTTTTGAATGACCTCATTCCCTTTTCCCAGTGTCTATTGTACCCGTCAGATTCTATTTTTCTCTTTCTGGTTCTCACACTAAGGAGACAATGATGTTTGCACATGTGGTCTGATTTATTTCACTTAAGAGTGTGTTTTCTAGTTAAATCCATTTACTGACAAAAGACTCAAATTTATCCTGTTTTACTGCTGAATAATACTCCATTGTGTAAAAAATCACATCTTTATGCATTCTTCAGTTGATGAGCATGTGGGTTGTTTCCAGGATTTAGCTATGACAAATTGCTCTGCTGTAAACACGGGTGTACATATATTGCTGTGGTACAAGGTTTTCAGTTCTTCTGGGACAATACTCAGGAGGGGAATAGCTGGGTTGAATGGGATCTCTAATCCAAGCTTTTTAAGGAATCTCCACATTGATTTCCACAGTGGTTGTACCAGTGTATACTCCTACCAACAGTGGGGAAGGGTTTCCTTTTTCTCCACAGCCTTCCCAGAATTTGGTATTGGCTGACTTTTTGACGTTAGCCATTCTTTCTGGGGTGAGATGGAATCTCAGTGTTGTTTTAATTTGCATTTCAGCATCATTCTTAACAAAATAAATGAAAGCAAGCAACAGTGAAATTTGGTATTGGAGACAGGACAGCATATACTTTCTGACACTTTTGCTATAAACCAGTATATGTTTTCTGGAAGGCCACCAGGAAATAATTATGAAATTAAGAATATTTCTAGTGATCTCATTGCTGTAAAATTATCCTAAAAACATACTCTCAAGAGCTTCTCAAGATACAAGCCCCAGGTTGTTTCTGCACTAAAAGAGACATATTTATAAAGCCGTTATATTTATAAATCTCTTGGTATATAACAAGTCTTATGCAAGTGTTTATTAGGTAAATCAATAGGGGAATTATATGTGCAAATTCCACAAAAGGAAAATAATTCAGTAGGACTCCTCTTTGTATTTAAAAATGTGTGTATTTATGCACATGTGGATTTTTTCATTAACCATGTGTATGTGCGTATTTCTAGATGAGAAACTTTTAATTTGTTAAATTTTTACTTGTGCTAGATTGAATGATTGTAAATATGCACTCCTATCTTTTTTCCCTTTGGTAGGGAGATCTGATTTCTCTGTTTGGGTTTGATTATGGGATTGATTTGCCTTAAGCAATATAATTAGAGTAAGAATTATGCAAAGAGTGATACAGATTTTCACTTAACAAAATAATAAGAATTTCACAGTATTTGTTGTAATATATAGTGTTGTCTTCCAGTCAATCGTTCATATTACCAGATGTATGCATGTAAAAATGGAAGAAGAAAGAAATGTATAAGAAATTAAGAAGACAAAAAAATACAGTTTAAGGGGCCAGGGAGATGGCTCAGTAGAATCAGGCTTCCCTGGCAAGTGTAAGGGCCTGAGTCCAATCCCCGATTCTGAAAAAAAAAAAAAAAATGCAAACAGTTCAAAAAGTAGATGAAACAAAGTATTAACTGCTCCTTTCCATAGACCATCAGAAATGCACAGTACAGTTGTGTTGTCCAAACCATTCTGCCTACATACCTAAATAAATCTCTTTCCCCTACTCCCTCTCCTGTCCTCCTCAACTCAGTAACTCTTTTCTTTTGAATGAACTCATTCCCTTTTCCCAGTGTCTATTGTGCCCGTGAGATTCCATTTTTCTCTTTCAGGTTCTCACACCAAGGAGACAATGATATTTACGCGTGTGGTCTGATTTATTTCACTTAAGAGTATGTTCTCTAGTTGCGTTCATTTACTGACAAATGACTAAAATATTTGTTATGGCTAAATCCTGAAACAACACAGATACCCATCAACTGAAGAGTGGATAAGGAAGATGTGGTATTTTTACACAATGGAGTATTATTCAGCTATAAAATAGAATGATGCAAAGTCGGGCCTTGTGTGTTTATTTGTTTTTGGAGATAGGGTCTCACTATGTAGCCCATCTGACCTCAGACCCCCAGCCACCCTTCTGCCTCAGCCTTCCGAGTGCTGGGATTACAGCTGTGTGACACCACACCTAGCAACAAAGGGAGCTTTTAAATGTGGCTTTGTGTTGTTCACTGGCTTTGTCTTTCTCCCAATGCTGGAGAAGAAGATAAGTCATATCTGCTACTAATTTAAGGGCAAAACCTGTGGACCGAAGCAGAGATGTTCCAGCCACCTTGGGCAGAACTAAAAGGAAGGAAATATTTTTTATGGAAACCAGTAAAATGAGGGAAGTATTTGTTAAGCAGCATTATTGCTGTAGTAGCTGACTAGTATAGTAGTCTCTAAACATTTTTATTTTTCTCTAATTTTTCATATATTACGTTTATTATTTTAAAATGTCTAGGTTTTATCTTGGTGGATATATTAGGGCCCTGTGTGAAATATTTTTGAGACTAAGAAATCTTATATGTTTTTGTGAATGGAGATGCAGAAGGTGGTCAAAAGAGCTGTGGGCGGTCCTGGTAGTCAGGAACACAAACATCAACGGTTCTTTGTTTTTCCTTGGTCCCCCCCTCGCCTTGCTACTGCACAGAGCCTCCTGCATGTGGACAGGCAGCCTGGCCTGGGACCTGTCTGCTCCTTCATTGGCCTGGGTGCATGTGCTCAGATGCCATCTCTAAGCAGGGCAGTCTTTCCTGAGGATATGTCCCATGGCAGTGGTAGTGGCAGGTGGCCCAGAGAGGGAGAGCAAAGACTGAGACAAGCAAGCCCAAGGGTGTCTTTGGTGCGGCACACTGTATGTTGTTTTTAGCTGTCTGATGCAGGAAGGTACCAAAGGCTGGGGAGATGGCTCAGTGGAATAAGCACTTCCCTGGCAAGTGCAAGGGCCTGAGTTCAATCCCCAGTTCTGCAAAAAATAAAATAAAGAGAAAGGCACCAAGGGACTATGGTCAAGGTGGGAAAGTGGAACTCACCCTGAAAGAAACTTCTCTTGCCCCTAGCATACATCCCTGATGTCCAAATGAAAATGAGAGAGGTGACAAGGTGTTATGGGGTTCCTGTCAGCTTGGAGCCTATGAGTCCGTGTCCCTGAATTGCACAGGGTTCCATGGGACTCAGTCCATTCTGGAGGCTGGACAGATCTCTGCTCCTCCTGCCATCTACAACTGCCTGCCAGGTCAGGACATGCAGTGGAGCCATGATGGTCTTTTCTGCAGGATACCCAGCTAATGGTACCTACCAGGGTACCACTGCTTGTCTACCCGGGGTCTAGCTTTCCCAGGACAGATGGAGCAGGGTTGTTGAATTGGGCCACATCAACTTGGTGAAGACTAGAGACCCTATGTTATGGGCAGAGCCCTCATGTTTGAAATTAACGCTCTCGTAGAAGAGCTCCCAGAGATCTAACCAGTTCCTCCAATCATGAAGAATGTAGTGAAGATCCCATCTATGAACCAGACGTGAAATACGCCAATGTTTTGGACTTCTTGGCCTCCATAACAGGGAGAAATAAACTTCTGTCACTTATAAGTCACACAATGGATGGTACTCATTATAGCAGCATAAACATAAACATCCTAGTCTTTTTTTTTTGGTGGAACCAGGGATTGAACTCAGGCCCTTGCACTTGCCAGGGAAACACTTATTCCGCTGAGCCATCTCCCCAGCCCTGACACCCTGGTTTTTAGAATCACCTTTCCTGAATGGCTGTGGATAACAGGAGATCTTGCCTAGAATTTGGAGGGTAGAAATAAAGCAGCAGCCACTCCTCTCACCAACTTGCCTTAGCTATAAGCAACAGGCATCGACTGTGGGCTCCAGCCCTGAGTGCAGCTTGTCTTCCCTCCTGCTGGCCCTGCTGACTAACCAGGCCCCAGGGGCCACTGCCAAGTGCTTGACTGCACACCCAAGCTCTGGCTTGTCTTCACCTCTGCACTCCAGGTAAACTTGGTTACTGTCTTTCTCTGGAGCTCTAAGACCTCCTTTCAGACCTTATTTCTCTGGTTTCTCTTTGTCATAGGGTTCACTGTCTCTGAAGAGATACCTGGTCTCAGGCCTTGACATTGAGAAGCACTCGCTAGGTCACTAGAACGTCTATTCAATTTCCTGGGGGCCTTGGCCAGTAGACACCCCAACAATCTGATTTATGGGGGGTACTGGACCACATGGAAGTATCTGCTTTCTCTTCTCAGGTGCTAGTAGTGAAAGTTCAGCTGTGTGAGTACCAACCATGGAGCACCAGTTAAAAGACACACACACACACACACACACACACACGCACACCAACTTTGGGCATAAAAGCACATGTGAGCCTTCCTGCTTGGTAATACTTGTGTTGCCACACATCATTGCTGGGAGATGTCAGTGCTGCCCATGACTCCACTGGGAGGGGACATGGAGAAGCCCCAAGTATGGTCCCTCCTAGACTCTGTCCCTTGCACCTCCTCTTCTGGTTGATTTTAATCTGGGTCTTTTCCTGTGACAGACTCTTAACCGTAATAGTCTGCTGAGTTCCAGGAGTTTAGAGAATTAACAAACCAGAGCATGGTCTTGGGACTCCCAGAACTGTCTCTGGCAGCAGAAGAGACTTGATGTGTCTCTATCCTTGTGCCCTCTCACCTGTAAGGGACATGTCACAAAAGCCTCTGTGCTTGTGGTGCCTCTGTTGGATCCCAATGGATAGAGCACGGGCCACTTATAATCATACTCATTATTTTTTATTTTCTGTCTTGATGAAAACTGAGCAATTCTCACTTTGTCACAAAGCACACACTGCCATGAGTTAAGTGTCCCAATTTCTCTAGCTGTGTTATATTCTCCTGGCAGTTTGAAACAATTCTGACATTTTTCAGTTTCCTCCTGGGAAAAGGAGGTATGGAGGGAAAGTGTCTCTCTCCCCTCTGCATGATGATGACTAACATATTTGTAAGGATCCATCAGAAAGGAGCCTTTTCCTGGTGGCATTGAAGGAGGAGAAGGGTGACATTTGGGTAGGGGTCACTGGAGAAAGATGGGGTGAGGGAAACAGCAAGAGAGGTGTCCAGGAGGGGCTGGGGGTATGTTCCCTGCAATGACCATTGCAAAAATTTTTTGTACTGAGGATTGAACCTGGGACCTTCGCATGAAATTACATCCCAGCCCTTTTCTATTTTGAGAAAGGATCTGCTCCATTGCCAAGGCTCGACCTTGTCATCATCCTCCTGCCTCAGCCTGCCATAGTTGGTTTTGAGCTGTGGTTTGAAAGGGCATTTGCAGAAGCTCCATGAAGCTCTAAGTGCCACCAGAGTAGTCTTGTCCCACTGATACATGCAGCAGGGGTGGGCTCAGCAGTGCTTGGTCCTAAGAGAGTTGTGGCCCTAGAGATGCTGGCACACAGACCCTTGGTCCAGACACCAGAGCTGTGGTGCACATTGCCAGTGCCCACCTGTGAGGCATAAGCATTATTCTGCGTGCGTCTCTAAGGCTGTGTGCGGGTGGGCATGGTGGTGCAGCTTCTAATCCTATTACTTGGTAGGCTAAGGAAGTAGGATTGGCTCAAACTCAAGACCAGTCTGGGTTGTAGACCCTGCCTCAAAAAACAAAAACAAAATAAAATAATAACATAGCTTCTAAGGGTGTTCTGAGATGCAGGTAACACTTGAACTGATAAACTGAGCAAAGCAGGTGGCCCTCTAACTTGGGCAGCCTCTTCCCATCAATCAAGGACCTGGAAGGAACACAAAGACTGGATCAAAAGGAACTCCCCGAGCCTGCCTCAGAGCCAGCACCCTGGGCTTTTCCTGCCTTCGGACTCAGACTTCATAAGCATCCGTTTTCCCTCTCTCTCCTGCTCGCTGACTACAGATCTTAGGACTTCACAGCTGCAGCCCTAGCCATGGCATATATCAATTCCTTATAATGACTGCAGTGGTACTTTTTTTTTTTTTTAAATGTATTTGGCACAGGGTCTCACTGTGCAGCTCGGACTCGTAGTGATCCTCCTGTTTTCAGCCTCCCCAGTGCTGGGATTCTAGGCATGTGCCACCATGCCCAGTCTTGGTGGCCAGCAGTCTCGGCGGCCAGCTCAGGGCCCCTGGGGATGGGGCTGGCATGGCAGGTGGTGCAGAGAATTGAATCCCGGTCCCTGTGCTTGCCTAAGCAGGTGCTCAGCCACTGCTCAGCATCTCTCTGGCCAGCAGTGGTACTTTCATGGGTACAGTGGTACCTTGGTCCTCATCACTCCTTGGTTCTGGGAGGCACTCAGATTGTCAAAGCAAGGACCAAACTAATTATTTTGTCTGGAAAGCATAGCAAGTCACAAGGCAATCGACATCCGCAAGTCCCGGCTTGCGTGTGGAGTGCCGACTTGCTTACTTTTTCTCTCCTTGTTCTGAGACGAAACACCCAAGGCCCAAAATGAAGGAAGGAAAGGTTTATCTAGCTCACAGTTCATGGAGGTTTCAATGCATCATCAGCTGGCTGCAAGGCAGGGTGGCACATGGCAGAGAGCATCGGTTCAGGGTGCAGGGAGACAGCAAAGGCAGCAAGAGCGGGGGGGGGGGGCAGAGCAAGCTCTTTTCCTCCTTTACCTTATGTGCAGTCTGCCTGCCCGCAACACCCCCTGGCCTCCTCTAGCACAGGTGCAGGATGTGTACAGTGAGCTTGCTGGCCTCCTGCTGAGTCACTTAGCTAACTTCTAAACATCTCAGTTCTCAAGTTAACACAATATATCTACCATTGTAAGTTCCAAACAAATGTGAGTACCAGGACAGAATTTTCATACTGAGTACCAAATCTGACCAGTTTCAACACAGTCCAGCGCCAAGGTATGGCTGTGCATCAGGTCTGCTTCTCTGGGGAACCCGAATGCACTGCCTGGCGTCCCTCCCCATCCTGCCCTCCACCGCAGCCCTAGAGTGGACCCCTTGCCCGCCTCAGCTTGGACCTGTCTCAGCCTGCACGCATGATTTCTCTGGAGCCTCAGGTGAGTTCAAGGCTGTGTGGCTGTGCCATGCGACACGGCAGACAGAGAGCCCCACAGTTGGGGCACTGGCTTCTTCCTGTTCCCCTTCTGGTGGTGAGTGACTGAGTCCAGTCTCCATAGAAAAATTCCTGAGCTGGGCGCATTATAAAGAAAAGAGGTTTATGCGGCTCACAGTTTCAGAGGCTGGAAGCCCACCAGAAGGTGGCTCTGTTTGTTTGGCTCTGGTGAGGGCCTCATGGAAAATGGCGCCACCGTGGTGGGAGCCAGTCTGCAAGGAATCACATGACATGACAGGAATCCAGGGAGACTCGGGGTCAGGCTAGACCTTTTAAAATAACTGGCTCTGGTGGGGTCTTGTAAGAACTACGTTAAGCCCGTCAAGGATAGCGCCTCCAGTGAAGGATTTGCCTTCCATCTAAGCCTGCACTTCTTAAGGGTCCACCACTCTTCTCACTGCCAGACTGGGGTCCAAGTGTTCAGCACAAGAAACTGTGGGGGATCGGTCATTCAGACCATATTCAAACCAGGCGCTACACCTGCTGAAATCTGTGTTCATCCCAAACATGCGCCAGGCCACGATGTGATCACCCCACACCCAGCTTTCCAGATCTGTAAAGTCCCCATCCTCCCCCTGCCCGGCAGTGTCCAGAGAAGATGCTGGCTTTGGCCTTCTGGACACAAAAGATTTAAGGTGGGTCCAAGTGGGATATGCTTCATTTCTAGTGCCTTCCTACCTCCGAGAGGTAGACCACATAGGATAAGAAAAGGGACAGTCCTGTTTTCAGGTCTCATATTCCTGATGTCGGGTCAACTTGTGATGGGTGTGAATGTCAAACACCAGGATGTAGGCCTGCTCAGGGGAGGCATAGCACCTTCACTTCCTACACCTCTGATCTCACTTATCAAATCATGATCTAATTAAGTAAGATGCTCTGCCTACAGCACAGGCTGCCACACACAAGGACATGGTCACTTGCTCAGCTGGGAGACTTTGGGGTGTGTGCTAGCATGTGGATAGGTGACCACAGTTGTTGGATTTAAAGAGTTTTCTCTAGAACAGAATTTTAAAAAAAAAAAAGCAGATTTTTTTTTTTTTTATTTGCAAACTTGTTTGTTTTTGTGGTACTGAGACTGAACTCAGGACCTTGTGCATACGACGAAAGTATTCTACCATTGAGCTATATCCCCATCCTTGTAAATTTGAATTTATTTTCTCTTGTGCCTTTTTTTGTTTTTCTAGCAGAGTTTCACTACATGGTTCAGGTTGGCCTTGAACTCACTATGCAGCCCAGGCTGGCCTTAAACTCATAGTGATTCTTCTGCCTCAGTTGCCTCTTGGGTGCTGGGATTATAGGTGTGTGCCACCATATTCTGCCTGACCTAATCTTTAGCCCATGAGATACAAAGAAAATTCTAGAATACCTCTCAGAAGCATCTCTAGTCTTATACAGTGATGGTGTCTTTAGACATACACCCTTGCCAGCTGACAGAATGCAGTACCAGTTGTGCTTTTTTCTTTTTAAATATAAATATAAATAGCTACTCTGAATTCTAGAACATTTCCTTCTAGCCTTTCCTCAGTTTGTCCTTTTTCCCTCTATTTTTTTTTCCTGAGGGGAGGGGGACTGAACTGAGGCTGTTCACATTGAGCTACATTCCCAGTTCTTTTGAGACAAGGTCTCAGTACATTGCCCAGGTGGGCTTCAACCTGTAATCCTCCTGCCTCAGCCTCACAGAGCAGAGGAATTATATTTTTCTCATCTCCTTTTTCTATCTGAATCAGCACATGGTGGAGTTGCTCCAGTGGGAGTAAGAAGATGAGGTCTTTTAGCAAAGGTTTGCACCACGCAGTGCTCTGAGATGGGCAGCTGGCAAGCTTCCAAATTTGGTTGGCACCTGCACCCCACAAGTCTCATGATGGTAGCAAGCAACCAAGCAAGGTACTTCCAGTGACGTAAGTGCTCAGATCCGAATTAAAGAGAGGAGAAGAGCTGAGGACAGAAAGTGGCGGTTCTCAAGCTGCTAGAACAGTCTTGATGAATAGGTTCTGCCGGTGGGGCCTGTGTGGCCAGTGCAGACAGCCAAAGGGCCTGCCCCTCTTTCAGCCTCCGCTTTGAGGATCTAACCCACTTGCCCTACTCTCTTGCACTCCTCTGCCCACCTGGAAGGAGTGGATTCTTCTGGTGCTTGCACTGGTTCTGAGTGGGGTCTCTGAGCACTAGGTGTCCTACCACTCTGAATGTGGATGAGTAGGTTGTCTTGGCCTCTGTCGCCATGGCAGGAAGCCTGTGTGGAGCATTGGTTACTCTCTCCAGATGGCCCTGGGGTTTCTGCCTGGGTTCAATCCTAGCTGCCTAACCAGGGCCCAGGAGCACAACTTTCTTAAATCAGCCCTTTTCCTGCCTTCCACCAGGAAGCCTGGTTGTTACATCCCCCACTCCCATTCCTATCCCCGTTCTCCCAGAAGACACCCCTCCTGTCCCTGAATCAGAGGCATGACTTCATCATCCTACATAGGCTCAATCCCTTTATGGGCTGCCAGAAACCTGCTGAAGTTTCTTACTCACAGACAACTCTTCCTCTTGGGTATAGCCTATCTTGATTTTTCTATCTGTTTCTCAGCTGCATTTTCGATAGGAAAACCACATCAGCCCGTTTAATGCATCTCTAGATGCCAAGCCAAGGCGGGAGGGGGCCTGGCCGGAGCTGCCCGGGGGCAGACAGTCTGCAGAGGACTGTGTCCGGGTCATCTGATGACGGCTGCCTGGGCCGCTTGAGTTCCCTTTATAGATGTTCCAGATGAATCCATCTATCCTCAACTTCCTGGTGGGTTTTAAATAATTGCTCAACCTGGAACAATTTGGAGAGTAGGGAGTTACGTTTAAAATGGTGGAGATGAGCTGCTTGTTGGGTCAAACTACCTATGTAGTCTCCTTCTGTGAAGATGGCCCCTCTGCCCGTGAGCAGGCAGATTATTACCAGCCCGGACGCTCAGAGGGAGCCTGATCTTGCGAGGCTGACTGAAAGCTGTGAACAACAATTCCAGTCTCTGTGAATGCTTTCCCGGCAGGAGCCTGGGGTCTACGCATGCTCTGCCACAGACTGGCGAGCACAGAGGGTGGGCACACTTGCCTTACCCAAAGCCTGCGGCCAGACCAGGGTCCTGAGGTTGCAGGAAAACCTCTTGGCGCTGAGGAGTTAGAAGGTAGCTTTTATTACGCTAGTGGGCTGGGAAACCCCAGGGTTCAAATCACCAGCCCAGAGTCAGATTAGATGTAGTTTGTTGAGTGGGAAGTACAAAGCTGACAGCAGGTTATTACATGACTGGTTTTGTGGAATACAAGGATTATGTCATATATGGTCAGGCCGGTTTGAACAGGAACATGCTGGGAGGAAGCAGGTCTGAGAAGACTAGGTAGAGTTGAAAGCATCCTTGATTGGGCCAGGCTTCCCCCAAATGTGACGGCCTCGAAAGCTTGAAGTAAGCTGGAATCACTGCCTATTTTTAAAACCCAAGTGGAGCACAGTCAGTTTGACCCCACATATTGTTAAGGGGGAACATCTGGGCCTCGACAGTCAGGGCTGGCCCTGTGACAGGCGGCACGAGCATAGTCACAGGCTATGAACCGATTTCTAACTCTTGTTATAATCTGCCTTCCAGTCCGCTGTGCTATAAGAGCGCCCTAACACTGGGCTGGACTTCCAGCCAGGTCTGGACCCCCAAGCGTCCCACAGCGAGTCCCTGCTCCCTGGCTCGGATCGCCCGTTCCCTACAGCCAGCCTTGGTGGACTGAACCTATGACCCCATGCGCTGCAGCCCTGGTGCCTGACAGCTCAGGGAGACCAGCCAAGGCCGCGGTTCTGCCCCAGAGCGATTCTGGGACAGCGCTCCCGCAGCGCACCCGCAAAACTACAAGCAAAGTGTCACTGGCACGGGTCTATTCTTTTTTTCTCATAGAGTTTTACATGACATTTTAATAGAACTTTAAAAAGAACAGAGAGTCGCTAGGCACAAAATTGGAGGCAAGGAAATCAAAGTATCTAGGCTGAAAATAGGAGCCATGAAAAGTTCACAACTCAAAGCAGAGACGCCTCCTTCATCCTTGCGCGGCCCTCTGGACGCGGCTGGGGCTGGGACTGGGGCTGGGGCTGGGGCTGGGCGGGGCTTTGACAGGGTCAGGGATGGGAGGGACTTGGAGCGGATTGGCAGCTCAGGTGGGGCTGGGCGGAGCCGCGCTGGGGTGGCGGGGTGGGGCTGGGGTGCGGGGAGGAGGGGGCACCGGCGCTGCTCCGGAGACTCGCAGGGACAGTTCTCCACCTGTCTGTTGCAGTTGGCAGTGGCCATAGGAGGTGTAGTCCTTGGCCCCAGACATGAAGGAGCTCCAGCTCTCTTGTCCGCCAGCGGCACAAAATGAATGAGCTCCTGGCCTCCTTAGCTCCCCCTCGCTGCACAAAGCTGTCCCTGGAATGCGCTAGAGCTCTGGACTGTTTACAGACTCCAGGGTTCTGTGAGTTTTAAATGTGACACTCCATGTGGCATTACAGAAACCTGAGAATAAATCTGCACGAGGCACAGAGGGCCTCCCTGTGGTTCTCCCCCTGGGGTGCCCCTGGTAGGAGGAATAATCAGGGAACAGCAGACAGCAGGGGAGCCAGAGACATGGGGTGGGCAGCGTGGATGCTAGCCTCTGCGGGGAGTCAAGGAGCACTGATGTCACTTTTTTTTTTTTAATTTTAGGAAAGGGTCTACAGGGCGTTCAGGGTCTCACTACTAGATCGGACTTAGTGATCCTCCTGTTTACAGCCTCCCAAGAGCTGGGATTACAGGTGTGCGCCATCAGGCCCAGTCTAAAGGTTTATTTATTTATTTAGTGGTACTGGGGATCAAACTCAGGACCTTGCACTTGTTAGGCAGGCACTTAAGCCACTGAGCTATCTATCTCCCTACTGATATCACTTTGAGGCAGCAGGAAGGGAGGGGCCTTTCCAAAGAGGAGCCAGCCAGGTCCTGCTGAATGACACCCTTAGGGCTCTGTGAGGCTCCAGAGAGGGTGGTCCCAGGCTGCCAGGGCTGCCCCAGCCAAATCCGGGTATTCAAGGTCTATGGGTTGAGCAAGAGGTGTTTGTCTTTTCTTGCTCTGGAGGTTGGAAGACTGAGATTACATGTCCCCATATGACTGGGAAAGAGAAGATTCCTGATAGCCCTTTCCATAAGGACACAAGTTGTACCCTGAGGCCCATCTTTATGGTCTCATTTAATCACCTCTAAATATCATAGCATTGGGGGTTGGGGCTTCATCATGTGAATCTGAGGGGACACAGACATTCAATCCATAGCTGAGGGGTGAGGGCATTGGGTAGCCAGAACGGGGAAGGGCAGGTGCTAACAGTGGCATTGTCAGTCCCTGACTGCCCACTCTGGCCAAGGCCCTGTGCTCCAAATTCATGTATGGACCTCATCAGCCCGGGACAGCGACAGACTTTCTTTTTTCCATGCCTTGCACATTCTGAGCACAGCCACCCTTGCATACTATTGCCACCATGCCCAGAAACCCCTCAAAGATAAAACAGAGGTGCACACCCCAGTTGTCCAAATAATCCTGTGAGGCTTCCTTTAGCTCACAAACTTCCTGGTGCATTTTAAATGATTCGATTTACCAAAATCAATGGCTACACTCTAAAGTGTTGCAGGCAGCTGAGTTAGATAGAAATATTCAGGCTGGGGTGATAGTTCAGCAGTCTAAGTGCCTGCCTGGAAAGCTCAAGGACCCAAGTTTGATCCCTAGTACCGTATGCCCTGCCAGCCCCGGAACCATGTGTGGTGGGGCTCAGGACTGGAGAGGCTGAGACAGGAGGATGACTATGAGTCTGAACTGTGTAGTGAGATCCTGTATCCAATGAGGGTGGGGGAAGAAATATTATAGGCAGTCAGAAAGGGCTAGGCCCTGAAGGAGACAATATGGAAGATTCGATGACTTTGCAACTTTGGAAGAGACAGAGCCCTGCTGTGGGCCAGACCTCAAGACAAAAGACCAGACAAAGGTATACCTTTCTGAGGACAGGCATCAGGGACTGATATTCTAAATAGGTCTCTCATCTTGAGGATGCCTGGAAGAGTCACAAACCCAGCTCCTACGGGGAAAGCCCTGTTCTGTATTCATGCCCACTTGCTATGTGACTTGCTGTCCCATTTGGTCCTGGAGTTAATCAATTTTGAGCAGTTATGCTTGTAATCTTTATTTTTTATTTATTTTTTTGTTGAACATTTTAAAATGTATTTATATGCCATTTCTGCTTCCTTATCTGTGAAGTTTTTATTCAATTTAGCTGCCCATTTTTTTTCATTTATTTCTATTTTATTAAAATACAAATGTCAATCAGAGAGTTTCAAGACACCTTAACCATACACATTTGATGAATTAATACATTGCAAACTATTTTCATAACGTTTTGGTATTGTACAAGGTGCATACATGATATTATATTTACAGATATTATTTTAGCAGATATCTCTTATCAGTGAATTAAGAGTGTAGTTACTTACTTATCTTATTTTTTATACCTAAATTATATCAAAAATTCAATAATTATTTACCTAGTGGATGACCATAGTACTAAAAGCCGACATAATATCCTGTCCAACCACCATTAGTGCAGATCTTGCCTCTCATAGAATTATGTAGAAGCACAGCGTTATCTATCCCAACTGTACTGTCTATACACACACATCCTGATTTTTTCTTTCTACAACCCTTCCTTTGTCT
>PVKA01036045.1:0-22135 GCA_004027165.1 Ctenomys sociabilis
ATGTCAACGGAGTGCCCACTTTTGACAGGTATAGACAAAGGAAGGGTTGTAGAAAGAAAAAATCATCCTGTGTGTGTATAGACAGTACAGTTGGGTTAGATAACGCTGTGCTTCTACATAATTCTATGAGAGGCAAGATCTGCACTATTGGTGGTGGGACAGGTTATTATGTCGGCTTTTAGTGCTATGGTCATCCACTGGGTAAATAATTATTGAATCTTTGATATAATTCAGCTACATAAATACCTGTAAATATAATATCATGTATGCACCTTGTACAATACCAAAACAATATGAAAACAGTTTGCAATGTATTATTTCATCGACTCTGTATGGTTATGATGTTTTGAAACTGTCTGATTGACATTTGTATTTCAATAAAATAAAAATAATTGGGAAAAAAAATAAAAAATAAAAAAAAATGTCTGTAACACATTTACAGGTTAAGGCATTGAGAAAAGAAATACTTCACAAATGTATAAGTCACCAAATTCACAAGAGTCTGGACCTGACTGTGAGAGAAGATAAAACATTGATAAATAAGTCAAAAGAGCTTATTATTTTTCAGTCTCTGTTCTCTTAGTGATTTTCATTTTGCCAGACAGATAGCAGAAACAATAAAGTATCATTGAATGAGCTAAAGTAAACAACATGAAAGGGTTTTTGTATAATAAACACTGGAATATGGACTATGTATCTAGATATGGCTTAGCTCTAGTCTTCTCTATAATAAGTACTCAGTAAATATCCAAATAATTAAATAATTCATACTCTCTTCCATAGATAAGACAGAGGTGAACTGATCAAGAGTAAGTGCAATGCTTTGGCCTGAAGTGGACTGCAAGACAGTCCATGAGAACACTACAGGGTCCCCTGGGAGACAGATGGGGCTCCACCTCCTACTTGCATGCCTTCTCACTTCCTCTAGTCCCACCACACTGTCGCAGGCCGCATCTCCTGTGTCCTGTGATCTGGGTCTTCAAACAATCTCCCTTGGCTTCAAGACACTTTCCTCTGTTCTACTTCCCTTACAATTTTCCCGAAACATTTGCCAACTGGCCCATGTACAATTTGGAATGGATTCCACTGGGTTCATTTAGCATCGTGTGGGACTCCTCGCTCCATTTTTGCTTACACAACACTTTTGTTAGCTTCGAGAGTGTATTAAACACTGTTCTAAGTTCTGTGTAGACGGAAAACTTTGTAATCAGGGAATGAAAGGTCACAGGGCTGGCTTTTCTTTCAGACTGTGTTCCCCAGTTCAGCTCATGGAAACAATGAGTAACTTAACTCTCATTCTTATCCTCTAGACATCTCTGAAAACCCAACGGTGGGAAGTACAGGCTGCCCAAATCACACAGACATCACAGTACATCCAAAGGGCACAACTTAGGACTTGTTCAAATCTCCTTAGAATTTTTATCAAAATATAAATAGTACATTTTCAAATGTTCTCAATTTCAGATTTAAGAGTTATTTACACATAAAGAATACTTTGCAATTGTAAGGCACTCTGTGGTGTGCTGCAAAGCCTTTCTACACATTGCTGTGAGGTCGTCTTACCCTCCTGACCAGATGGACTATGCAAGCACTATGTTCCCCTCTCACAGATAGGGATTCTATACCACACCTCAGGAAGGTCCACAGCCTGCACCTGGATGTTATTCTGGCTCCAATCACAAGTTCTTTTCCATTGCACCCAAACGTGACTAATTGCTCACCTCTTTCAGGTATGAGGAGGCCTGAATTGAGGCCAGTCACAGAACCATCACTTGTGTCACTACACAGGGGCTTAAAGAGGGGGTCAGCTGTGTGGTGAAGTTCAGCTACACACCTGAAAGGTCCCTCCTTGAGTTCCTAAACACAGAGTTCATGTTCATTTGAGCAACAGGAAAAGCTGTGTTCTAAGGCAAATTATTAAACATGATTTGCTGAGCACAGGGATATACCAAAAGGCAGCTGCCAGAGTCAATCTAGCGCGACTATGAAAATGCATTAAAGGCTGACTTCACGCAGATGAGCTGTGGCAGATGTCAGTGCAATGGGTCTTTGAACTTAAGGAGAATGAGTATTTCATTGCCTACACAGTCAGATTCCCTGTCCGGGTCCTCTAGAGCAGAGCTGCTTGCATCCTGTGTGGATACAATTTGCCCTGGTGCTCTCTAATTAGTTCACATATTAAAGCTTTCTTTAGAATCATGACTTGAGCTCTTAACAGCTCTTGGCATTTGTGTTTCTGCTCTCGAAAGACAGTACTTCGATCTTCTTCTTTTGGCACTGGCCATCCTATTTCGCTTACTTATTGTTACTTCATCAAATGTATATGCTCAACATGATTCCAATTTTGTTGTGTTTGTTGGGCCAGTGAACCTGGGTAACCCGTGGCAAGTGGCCAGGCATCTGTTAGCAATAAAGTCAACATTACAGTAGAAGAACATCAAGAATTGCAGAGCCACGTGCAAAATGGATGTACCAGGTAGCGCTGAGAGAAGCACAAGTGTATGTTCTTCAAGAAAGTTAAAAACAATGAGTTTACAGAACTAGGTCAAAGTTCTCTGACACCACACTCACAGAACATCAGGGCAGAACAAGCGGCACTTGGCCCATGCCTATAGCCCAGATTTTACTTCTAACTAATCATATATTTTTTTTCTGAGATCCTTAGACTTAAAGAAACTTTAAAACTACAAATAAAATATTTCCTTCAGATGACCAGCCTAAAACTAAAAAGCAGACAGCTCATGGTCCAGCATGAGGGATGGGGCCTTAGGTAGAGAGCGGGAGAGTTTATGAGGCTCTGTTTTCCCGAAATATTTATTCTATGTATTTGGTACAGTGTCTCGCTATGCAGATCAGACTTGTAGTGATAGTTCTAGTTCAGCCTCCCCCGCACTGAGGTGTGTGCCACCATGCCCTGGCGTTGGTGGCCTGCTCAGCATACCTGGGGTGGGGAGTGCATGGCATGTGGTGCTAGGATCAAACCGTGGTCCCTCCACTTGCCAAGGCAGGCACTTGGACCACTGAGCTCTCTCCACGGCCCTAAATACTCATTCTAGATGTTCCTTTCTTTCACTTTGGCCCCCCATTTTACCAGTAGTGCATAGGGTAGGTTTTGGTTCCAGGGTACTAAGATGTATCTTGTGACTATCATGATTTCTAATTTGATTAACCATTAAATTTTCCCTACAGCTTAATTATTTCAAAATTCAAAGTTCATACTGAGACCTGCTTTTACCATTTTCAGTTTCCTGTAAGTTATTTTCTTTGACTTTCAGCAAGCGTTTGTAATGAACATCTGTTACTTAACAGAGGGAAATATGTTTTCTACTTGAAAATCTACAAACAAAAGATTGCAGTTTGGGTATTTACAATTCTTACATCTTTAAAAGTGGGTTTGCTATTGGGTGTAGCCTCCCACCTCAGCACTACAAAAAAACAAAAACAAAAACAAAAAAAAAACACAATTTATTTTTCCTCTTTGTATTAGGGTGCTAATGACAGTGAACATCAACAAGACCCCAGGCAGAGCACTTAACTTGTCTCTTATTATATCTTTGACAGAAAAGAAAGCACACATTCATCTTTTGTATCTTTAGAATCTCTTCCTACACTTCCAACACTCTGTGATCCAAAGGAAAGATATAAAATGTTTCTAATCAAGGACAGTTGGCCCAACATACAAGGGAAAACAAAATATTGATGTTCTCCCTCATAATTCATGCCAAAAAGATTGCACTGGCCTGGCTTTTCTGGTGCAAATCTGGCCTCCTCTGTTGCCATCTTGCTTTGCACGTGAACATGCTGTGGGCCTCCGTGAACCTTTCTGCAGCACAGTGCTGGCAGCACAGGGGCTGCCCCACAGCAGGTGTCAGCCTGTGTGCTTGGGGAATGCCCTGCACCCTAGAGGACCTCCTCTGCCCTCCCCCTGAGGAGGAGGGGCTGGAGACAGCAGGCCCTGGTCTCCTCTTCCATGAAGGTTTTCGACCTGAATCTCTTGGCAGCAACAGCAATCACCTCACAATGGCTTATATTTCTGTTAACAAAACAAAACAAAAACCAGATAATAATGAAAGAGCAACTGAAATGACTTGAGAGGGTATAAGAAAGAATGAACTACATATCCTGCACCTGTCTGTCATTTTTGTAAAATCTCTAATCAGTTCTTTTTTATTTTTTTGAGGTAGAGTCTGCTACATAGTTCAGACTGGTCCTGAGTTCCCCAGGTAGCCCTGGTTGGCCTCAAACTTGCTGTGACCCTCCTGACTCTGCCTCCCTAGTGCTTGGGTTACAGGCAGGCACCACCATCCCTAGCTTTCCAGTCAGTTCTAGTGCTGGGTGTGCAGCACCTCTCCCAGGAAGAATCTCCTTTTCCTTTTCTTTTTCAGAACTGGACCCAAAATGACTTTTCTCTTGGGCACTGTGAACACTCAGCACAGCTGGATGCGCTTTCTGGCATTTACACTGAACACTGACAGAACATGCACTTACCATATCATTTGTTTCTTTGTTGACAGGAGCTTTTCTAAATATATGTCTTATATGCAGACTTGAATTTATGCTTTTCCCCTGGGTGTGTTGTCAATTTTTGGTATCATAAATCACATCTACAAAGGGCCAGACTGACAGCTCGTGGACTAAAGCAACTGCTTAGGCAAAGTGCAGGGACTCAATTCAATCCCCTGTACCACATGCCATGCCTCCCCCACCCCAGGGGGTGGGGGTGGGGATGGGGCACTGAAACATCTTCTGGGATTGGGTGTGGTAGTGTGCTCCTGTAATCCATGCTCGGGAAGCTGAAAATAGGAGGATCACTACTAGTCCCATTTGTGTAGTAGGACCCTGTAGAAAATGTACTAGATACATTTTAAAATATAAATAAATAAATCAAAATAAACGAATAAATTGCATCTACAAATACACATTTGAGGAGTATTTTTCCATGTGCAATGCTCTCCAGCAGTTTCTCTGAGTAATAAAGGCACAAAAAGCAATCATAACCACCTTCACCACTTTAGGCCGACCATGCTTGTATAGCATGTCAGCCTGTACTAAGAAAGAAGGTGACATTCCACTCCATACCTAAATTTCAATAAATCTAAACTCTTACACTTTCTACAAACTCCTGTAGTAGCATCTGTACTTCTCTTCACAGATAAATGTGTACCCTAGATCCCACCCTCCGTTTGTCTCCATTTGTCCCACTTTGGATGATTCCCCTGCAGATCACCTAAAAATGTGTCTACAATTTAATCCCTGCTTGTCCAAGGTCACCATGTTTGATTATTTCTTAAGGTAACAGTCTTAAAGCATAAATAAGTATGTAACTGAACATACATATGTAACAAGTATTAGATAACAGATTAATTCATTAAACACTTGAAAGCTGCTAGATATAGATATTCTTTAAAAACAAGGTGCTCTCTCACAGTCCACTTCAAATTCCTACTGCTTTTGTGAACTGAAGGCAAGGTGATTTTCAGCATTACCACCTCCACTTCCATGGCTTAGGGTATGACTGGCACCCTCTTAGCCTTAGAGTCCAAAGAACTTATTGTGCGAGTTCTGTAGGTCCCAAATCAGTTCTGTACCCAGGACACATGAAAGAGACAACACAAATTTACTCTGGTAGATGTTCATGTGATAATTTCTTTTTATAGAATATTCTACAAAAATTATAATTTCCAATACCAGATGTTATGCTAGATATGGTGATTTAGGTGATAAAAGAAAGGAAAAGATATATTGCATGTTCTTGTGAATCTCATTAGTCTATTTGGGAGCCACTATTACATAGTATCAGAGAATTGTCCATGTGGCACTCTTCCTGGCTTGTATGCTTTACTCTGAAGGGGTCACCCCCTTCTCCAGCATCAGATGCAATTCCCTGTTAGTGACACTCTCTGCCTCTCTGGCATGTTTCCCCCAGCTGCTGATCCACACATTCACACATAGGTACCCACTCACCCCCCACACTGTTCTGGGTTCAACCCTCAAGCACAAGCATGCCCATACCCACGTTCAAGTGACCCTGCCTGAAGGACCTCAGTGATTGCGACCAGGGTAGGATGAATTGTGCTACTCATCAGATGCTAAAAATAGGTTACCTGGCAAAGCAATCAGAGAAGATCTGATTCATAATGTTCCTGCTAATCAGGAAAGAGTCACAGGTGGACAAACATTTGTATTTAGAATTGAGTGTAGCACAGTTTCAGAGTAGGACCCATCAAACTGTGATGCTTGTCTTGATGTATGATTTGAAAGGTTTAATTAAAAATAAATTTCTACCTGATTAAAAACATTTAAACTTTAGAAAAACTAACAAATGTCTCGTGGTTGAGCTAGCAGCAGAGAACCGCATGACTGGAAGCCACCGTGCAGCAGGCCCATTCTGTACCACTGGACCCAGCCAAGCCCAGATCAAGGCCCGGAACTACAGGAGCATTCTCCAGGCACGGAGGTGGCAGCAGGTAACCGGGGTGAGCTAGTCTACCTGGAAGACACTAGGTGGATAAAAAAAAAGGATGGTGCTCAGACAGAACGCAGGGGAACTAGCTTAACTATAAATTCCCAATTTAAGATCTCCTTGGTTATACAGCTGCAACGTTTGCCCCTATGATCTAAGGTAAAAAGCCATTAATTACAAAAATTTGTCAATTTTTAAATTTCACCAGTGGTTATTAGTAGTGCTAGCTGTTCTACTGTAAATAGGAAACCATATCTGCCTTAACCACATGTGTTTCCCTGGGCACTAATATTGGGAGGTGCTTGGGTAATAATCTCACCAAAGCCCTACACTGAAGGACAGAGGACAGTGTGAAGTATAAACAAATATCTCACTCTCAGTCATTAGAGAAGGCAAAATCTTGGACACACACAAAACAGGCATCTCTGAGACAGGAGAGACACCAAAACATCAGTCTTTACAGAAACAATTTGACTCCAGTGAACAGCTACCTACTATCCAACTTTCACAAAAAGGATCACAGAAATCAAAATAAAGAGTTCTTTCTGAAATAAAAATGACAAAGAGAAGGAGTAAAATGCATTTTCAGGCCCTGAGTCCACCCAGAACAAACCCAGAGACATCAACATAGAAGAAACTGGAAGCCACACACCTGAAAACTCTGAAATAATAAGAAGTGAAGTAAAGGAACAACTGCAGAAGAATATAGAGGAAATCAGATCAGTGATAATCTCCCAGGTAAAAAAAGAAATGATAACTATAATGAAAGAACTACTAAGTATTTCTAAAGAAGACATTGAGAAAAAATTGAGAATAAAAAAATGATGGAAACCTTGAATGAGCAATATAGGAAAGAAGTAGAACATAACAGAAGATTCAGAGATATGAAGAAAATTAAAATTTCGATTAGAAGTTAGCAGAATTGTTCAAATGAAAGTGATGATAGACTTTCAGACCTTGAAGACACCATTGCAGCTAGTGAACAGGTAAAGAAATAACTTTTAAAAACAACTTGGATCCAGGAAATAATAATTCAACATCTGGAAGATGATGCAAAGATGAACAATGTAAGACCAACAGGCATCAGTGAGAAAGAGGGAGGCAACACAAATGACATTACAAATGTTTAGTGGTTGATTGAACTAACCACTCATTTAAATGACTTTATGTTTGTAGTCAATGCTTGTTAAAATTTGAAATAATAACATATCTCTTTATTCTCTATATTCTTCAATTAAGCAAAAATAAAGTTTAACCTTTTATATTAGGGGTATACAAACAGCCCAGTAAATAAAATCATTGACCTTGCTAATTCTACCATTTTTGTTATTTTAAAAAAATACTAGACCCCATGGTAGTAAGTGAATCTGAAATCTCCACGCAAAATGTCATGGAACATAAAAAATATCATATCTGCTCATTAAACCCTCTCCCATCTTGCTTGGACCTTTCCACCTACATTTAATTTTCTCCTGCTAGCCAGATGACAATATCTTCTCAAAGCTCATCTTACTCTCATCTCATGCTTTAACATCACATCTGTATTTTGTCACTGGTTGTCAAAAGTTATGAATACAACTTTACTCTCATGCTTTTAGGCTTCAACCCAGTACACGTGTGGAGGAAACCTTCACGGTGCCAGCTCTGAGCTGTGAGGATCTCTACGAGCAGGGTCTGTGTGACTGTGCCTAGGATGCCAAGGAGACATAAACACGGAGTTTTCTTATCAGTTGTTGGCCAGTCATCTTTTCTGTCCTCATTTCACTTCACTCAGCCATGTTCTCATAAAGGAAAGTCAGCACACAGCTCTAGTTTGGGGCTTTTGGAGACTTTATACTATGATATAGTTGCTTCTTATTTTAGTATGGCAATGCAAGCCCCAGGTGAGTCATGTGACTTGTGTAAACTCACGTAAATGGAACTAAAGCTAAAACTTGGCCTAAAATATCCTGGTTACCCATTCTTTTAAGCCATTTCTCATTCTCTTTGGAACCATCTTTCAAGTTAATGTAACAGGAAAACTTTGCATATCTTGCATGAGGAGACAGAACTAGTTACTGCAAAATTGAAGTCTTTGAGTTTTAAACCTGGTAGTGGCATATAGAAAAGGGGCTCCAAAGCTCTGTCTATTGGCCAATAAAGAGAACCTGTTGGATGTGCTTCTAAAGAGTGAAGAGGCAGATGCTAATTAGTGCATGCATTCCTCTTCTTCAGCTAAAAAAATCCCTATGAAATCCGACTTTTCTCAGGTCAATGCCCCATTGAAACAACCCTGTGGATGGTATCAAAAGCCAGTGAAGGGATGCAGTGTTTCAAAGCACCTCAACTAGGAGATATGAATGACCGAGGAAAGCAAAATGTATTCTTTGCTTCTTAGTGTGTTTCTTTCAAAACCCATGAAAGGGGCTGGGAAGATAGCTGAGTAGAATAAGCTCTTGTCTGGCAAATGCAAGGGCTTCAGTTCAATCCCCAGTTCCACCAAAAATATCAGAATACTGCAATGGTACATGCTTACACATATATCCTTTATGGACATCTCTGCCAGTCTTTCTCAGAGAGAAAGAAAGAGAGAGAGAGAGAGAGAGAGAGAGAGAGAGAGAGAGAGAGAGAGAGAGAGAGAGAAGAAAGGAATTCAGGGTCACTAGTTTCTTCTTTGTGAAACCAGCCTGTGAAAGTTCCACACTGTACAATTAGTGACATTATGCGCCCGTAATCAGGCTATGAAGAATAAGCCCAGGATATTCCCTTGGATAAAACAGGAACATAAGTGTGATGCCTAACTGAGGCTTCCTTTCATTCAAGATCATAGAGGGTGTGGAATACAGGACCTGAAGTCTCCAGCTTTATTGTTAAGAAGGATATCAGCCTAAAATCAAAGCTGCACATGCAAGAGGGTGGGGCCAGGACATCCATGGAAGCCAGAATCAGTGCTAGCAGTCTACGCTCTCTCCCATCTGCCACCGACTTTTCAGTATGTCTTCTAATGTAATTTGTAATTGTAAGTCATTTTGTTCAAAATTTGTGTTTATTAAAATCCAAAGCACCCTAAATTATAGATGATGTAAGCTAATTCATTTTCATTAATACTAATTTGTCTCCATTCAAGTTCAAAGCAAAGCAATCTGAATGGGTTGCCTGGCTCTTGGCCCTTCTCTTCAGCAGACAGCCACCTCAGGGCCAGTGAGTCGGGTTTGCACACCCAAGACGACCTGCAGGCCTTCCACTGGGTGTTGTGGGTCTCCCCAAAGTTCCCTCTGAAGAGAGGACAATACAATCTTGTACTACTTGAAAAAAGCACAGAAACTATCTCTCAGAGGAAAAATCAAGATCAGTCGAGTTTTGCTGCTATGGTCCCCCCAGTTCCATCCAGTGGGCACTGGAATGGAGATGAGCCTTTATGGGATTTGATAAAAGGAAATTAATCTATGAATAAATCGGAATGGAGGTCAGTATCTGAGGGATCTGACAATAAGAAATGGGGTTATGGATAAATGAGGCTGAGTTTAATGACATAAAATGATGCAGGCATAGTTCATTCTTGCTATTCCAGTTAAGACCAGCCCCTCTTAAAGTAGAATAAGAGGGCTGGATTCTGCACCATGTTGATACTCCATGACAACCAGCATCAGAAGTGGGTGAGTGGTGAAGCAACCGCAGAAACCTCCTGATTCAGAAACCACCGACTGTGGGAAATTCTTTAGCTCCTTAGGTGTGAAAGATTGTAAGGAGACAATTTAACTAGTGGGCAAGTGCTCAGAATCTAAGTTCTCTGCTTTCAGTAGCTTCTTTCCTAATGCTCACACCTAGGAGGCTTCCTCTGGGTGTTCACAGGATCCACTCTATAGCATAAATTGACAGGATCTGTCTTAGTAAGTTTCACCTCTGAGACAAAGTTCCCAACACTTACAGATTAGACGAGGATAGATTTATATTGGTGTGTGTTTTTTTTAAAGGATTCGGTCTATAATTGCGTGGCTGCAAGTTGTGAAATGTGGAAGGATTTGGCAGAAGATTGCAGACTGCCTCACAACTAGCAGAGAGCTGAGAATGGAAGAGGCAGGACGAGGTACTACATGACAGCCCTTCGGGGTCAGCCATGAGGTGCCCTTCTCTGATGTGAGCCCACCTCTAAACAGCATATGTCCTATTAGTCGCTTTCTGAAAGTCCCACTCTGAATACACAAGAGTTTTGGGGGACATCTAATTCTAAACTATTACAATATCTTTTGTCAGAAATTGTATGTTCTTCGTATTTTTAAACATAAAATAAATTTTAATCTCCCATGCCACGGATTGAATAAGCTTTTCAATTTTCTATAGTTTGTTTAATATTAAAATTATTTTAAAAGTACATATTAAAAACTGAGTTCTAACAACTTAAGGAAATGAAATGAGTCAAAAACGTGACTTTTTTATAAGGGGATTATAAAATCTTCTTATGTGTTTATAAATGTGTATTAACCAATAAGATAAAACATTGTTATGTTTCTGGATTTTATCATATTCTTGCACTTTTCAGCACTTTTAAAAAATTGAAGCTACATTTTTTTCTCAATGTAAATAAATATATTTGTCTCTATGTATAACTTTCTAATTGAATTTTTCATCAAGAGAATTTTGGATAAAAGCGAAACCTAATGAACCATCTCAGGAAGGTGGGAAAGCTCTTGCAAACAGTGAAATCTGAGGATTTTTCAGAATAAGGAGTGAGCACTGCTGAGGTGGAAAAGGGGCGTTAGTTCTGAGACCGGAAGTCCCTGAGATGCCCCCCTCCTTGCCGTATGTATGCTAATGAGCACCACATTCACGCTACCCAGTCATCCTCTGTTCTGTTCATAGCTCCGAATGTGCCTCATACGAGCTTTATAAAGAAAGTCATTTGTCCCATTATCCCTGTAACTGGAGCCTCGGACAGTGCCTGCTACAGACCTATGACATATTCACGCTCAGTGATCTGCTGTTGTGGTTTGGATCTCGAGGGCCACCCAGAAGCCCACGCGGTTATGGCTCCCAGCAGGAGCAGCATACAGAGGTGGGCCTGGTGGGTTGGGAGAGCTCTGATTGCTGGGGTGGGCTCACCTGTGGGTGGACTGGATACTAAGCTGGGTGTGAGGAATTGACAAGAGCTCTAGGACCCGGATCCTCCTCAGATCAAAGAGATCGGATACTTCGTTCCCAGCCTGCTTTCTCTGCCTTGGTTTTTTCTCTGTCTCTGTCACTCACTCTCTCCTTGCTCTGCTACATGTTTTGTCACTTATCGTATACTCTGCCTCACCCCAGGTCCTGAAGCAAGAGCCCTGTGACTATGGACAGAAACCAAATGACCATTTCCTTCTTCAAATTGATTGCTGTCAGATATTTTGTCATGGTAACAGAAAGTTCACTATAATGTACTGAGTGAATGGATCAACACTTAACATGGTGCTTCCATGGTTGAAACATTCAACAGAAGAAAATAGTTAGGGAATTCAAATACTTCCAAATTTCTAGGTAAATTTTATTTCTGAGTATAGTAAATCTCTTAATTCTGAATGAGTTTCATTGTGGGAAAAGCTCTGCAAGCCAGATTTGTTTGTAAGCTCATCAAAGTGAGTCTTACACAGCTTTGACACTAATATAAAATGTAAACTATAGAAAAACAGATGCACGAAAATACAGATCTCACCATGAATCATATGCTGTGCACCACCTCACTGTACAGCCAGTGCACAGCTGCGTAACTGTGACTCTGAGCTACTTCCATGACTGCTAGCATCTATGTGCGTCCATAATGCAAGGTCCATTCACATCTGTGAAAGTTAGCAACTCGGAGCTTGAATATTCATAAGTTAAGAAGTCATATATTGCATTTTAAAAATCATTGGGTAATATAGATTTGTTAAACACTCACAAACAAGAAGATTGGAGAAATGAAGAAATTAGAAACCCCAAATTTTCAAACACACACTTTTTCTTTTCTCCAATCACTTTAGGAAAAGAAAAAGAAAAAAAAAAATATATATATATATATATGTATGTGTATGTATATATATATATATAATCACGCTACTAAAAACAGGTTAATACATTAAAAAGGCAAAACTTTAGCAACTGTTACTTTTCTTAAAAATGAAGCAAGAACCTTCTCGAACAGTTCACAAAAACAGTTGGTTTTTCAGGAACTTGGAAGACCTCCTGGCACCCGCACTTTTGCTGCACACTAATCAGTTGTGTAATTTGTGGGAGGCTGAAAGTCGCATTTTGTAACAGTGGATGAAAGGACCCAAAGGAATATTCTCAATTTCAGGCGGCTCTCTGAGAAACCACAAGAATGGAACAAAGATTCCCAGCACGGACTTGCCTGTGCCACTAAACCTTATCTAGCCACATTTGGTCCACAAAGCTTAAAAGTTGAAGAGGCCCTTAGCAGTACAGGTTACACAGTCCTTGTTTCTCTTTGTTAACAGAAGCTCTTGTTTGAGATGAGGGGTATCCATATCTGTACTGGCTTCCACATTAGCTTCTGAGGCACAAACAACATATTCCTGACCAGAAATATTTTAAATAAAGCTCATATTTTTGTTACTATTATGTGTTGCTGTTATAGGAACTAGTGCAGTATATGGGACCCTGCTCCACCAGCCTCACTGTAGTCCACAGGAGTCCACAATTGTAATCCCAAGCAAAAATAATGGAATCCTAATAAGTAATCCCAATCTACCACCTCTACAGCACAACCCACTGTGAGAATAAAGAGACAAATATATATAGGTAGTGGTAGGGAGCCAAGGAGATCCTAAGTCCAGTCAGAACAATGGCTACACAGAACAAAGACCTCAACCCAGAACCAAACCTGGGCTTTATTAATTCATGAAGAGGAAAGTGGCATGGGGATGAGTGGCTGTGCCAGTGCTGGGGAGCATGTGAGTGCCATGAGCTGGGCCAGGTAGGAGGCACCAAGGCAGCTGTGCAATACACGTGGGATAAGCAATCTGTACAGCACAGTGAGGGAGCACTAGTGTTTGGGGTCTGTGCTTCAGCTTTGATGTCCAGCCCTCATGCCCTGGGAACCCACAGGCTCCTTCTAGGGCCGTAGTCTCATGGTGTTACCTCAACAGTGCCATGTCTTTCAGCACAGCTCACACATACTAGTTGAGAGCTACAGGCAGGGCACCACTGATCTGTCAAATGGCTTCAAAGGCTGCACATAAGCACTTTGGCTAGACTCATTTACACTGCTTAAAATGAATTGAGAGGATATAGCATTAATCTAGCCATATCTGTACATGGAATTAAGGTCCAGTTTAGCCAAAATGGAGACAAATGCTTTTCTTTCAAGAAGAGCTGTTTCAGCAGACCTCCACAGTGTAGAAAAAAGCTCCAGTTGTTCTTTCTTGTGTTGTCTGCCTATAATGTTTGCAGGCTGTTTCCATTAATCCTCATATGTCAACTTTATTAGATTAACAAAAGGCACAGATGAGTACAGCACATTTCTGGGTGTGCTCCGGTGGGTCATGGAGATGTGGTACTGAGTGCTCTGTGGTTCCAAGCTTTTTCCTCTCTGGCACTATGCCCCTGCTTCATTTCTTTTTCTCCATCAGTGAAGAAACTTGGTCAACTGCACCCTTCTCTCAAGAGTTTTCTGCCAAGAAGTACCAACCAATCATATGTTGAACACCCTGAATGCATGACTTAAATTTTCCTGCTTTAAATTATAAGTGTTGGGTATTGAACTTAGGAAATAAGATAGCTGACTAATACAGAAAATAGGTATCAAGAGTTGGGTTATTACTATGACTGTGCCTGACTGTGGTTTACTGAAGGAGTTTGGAAAAATTTGGAGATGTGCATTAGAGAAGACTGAGAATGTAGCAAGAAGAGAATTCTGGGAGATTCTCATAGGACCCCAGAACACTGACAAGTTTGCGGACAGCAAAGGCCAAGCTTCCAGTGGAAAGCAAACATTCCTTTGGCAGGTAGAAAAATGATCATTTGTTATAGTCTGGATGAAAATTTGGCTTCATTTTGCTCATGTCTTGAGACTAAGTGAGCAGGATAATTATTCTGGTAGAGGAACAGCTGAACCTTCAGGCTGTGGCTTGGATACTATGAGGTGACTTTAGCTAGAGTCATAGTGAAAATCTGGAGTAAAAAGAAGGGCAGAAAAATTTGAAAAGCTTAAATTGTATCCCCCCATAGAATCATGGATACATTTGGGACAAAAGCTGCTAAGGATCTTATCACATTTTTAAAAAGCAAGGGCTTATCAGAAAAAGAAAGATGACTTGAATCTTGCATGTCAGTAATCAGCAAGAACACCACATATCATAGGTTCAAGAGACAAAGGTGTAAACCTTTGAGTTCAGAAGAAAGTCATATGGATGCTTGAGAATGACCTCCTGGGGAATTGGTTCCTGTGGATTCACTTCCCTGTGTTCAGCCATTAAGCCACTTAGGAGGCAGCTATAACCATGGTCCAAGAGGGCAAGGGTGCTGCTTGAGCTGCTTGCCAACCTTGGCATCAGTCACATGCTTCTGGTTTCACTGACATGCATAATGTAAGAATTACAGGGCTAGCGAGGCTTCCATGCAGATTTCAGAGGGAGGTCTGGAAGGGAAAGTAAACTATATGAAGATATGAAAATTGAATCCAAATGTGCTGTGGCAAACCCAGAAAATCAGACATGCTAGGAATGTGGAATGTCTGCCTTGAACAGCCATAGCCTGTGAGTGAAATCAGCTTGACACAGGCTGTAGGGGCTGCAGCTAGCACGCCTATAAAGACAGGGTTTCCTGAGCCTCTGCAACAGCATCTCACCACCACATGACCTTCATGGTAAATATGGAGCTATGGGATTTAAGAGTTTCTTTTCTGGTATTCAGTCTTACTTTCATCCAAGTCTTACCCATTCCCAGTTCCTGTCTTTTAGAATGGGAATGCTTACCCAGTGATAATGTACCTTAAGATTATAGATGTTTTAACAGCTTCACAGGTAAAATTCTTGCCTGGAATCTTACAAGAAACAGGGACTTGGACTTTTTTAAAATGCTGGAGCTATTGTGTCCTTAAGGACAAGATGATTGTATTTCCAGTTGAGGATGAAATAATTGTTCTATGTCATAAGAGAAAATGATGCCCCCATCCAGTATACTTTAGCTTCTTAGCTACCCAGGTAACAGATCCTGTTGTGATTCCAGTTGTTTGTGGACTCTTAGAAACTGCTTGTCACTGTGATGCATAGCTGGTCACTGTGATGCATACTGTATAAAGTAATCCCCAACTGACAAGCCTCGTGTCTTCTGCTTGCTTATCCAACATAAATGCTAGACAGCCAGAGATCTTGGCCTAATATTCTGGGAAAGATCCCAATCAGTGCCCATTGACATAAATAAATCTGTTTTCACTGTGTTTCCAGTGTTCCTTCTTGTCATTGCATCTGGTGCATTGGCTAGGAAGACTAACCATGCTGACCTCTTTGGTCATTAGGTCTTAAGATGAGAACAAGGACCTCTCCAGGTCTCAATGGAAAGGTGTGCCTTCAAGAGTTCTCAAGTCTCCTCAGAGATCTAGAGGAAGACTCCTGGTTCTTTGCTCAGTTGGCTTACATTGCACCCCAAAGGGAAGAGGATGCAGCCTGCCTGCCTGTCTGTCTCTCAGTCTGTCTATCTGTCTATTTATTTGTCTGACTGTTTGATTCTAGTAAGACTTCTGGAGGTATCACAGTTAGTCTGGCAATCCTGCTCAGTTCAAACAGAAGAAGAGCTGATCAACTTTAGTTAGTGAAGGCCACCCTCAAAGGAAGAGGGTTGGAATGTTTAACCACTAAGCATCTGCTGAATTATTATGTGAGTGCTTGTGGTGGACAGCAAAAGCAATAGGCTGTTCTGTCTGTGCTCCATGGCAAAAGTTCCCTCTAGGAAATTGGAGCCATGGAGCTTGAGTGAGTTAGATTTCTGTAGTTCCATAGTTAAGTTTTATGGCTAAGAAGTGACTTATCCTCTGTAATGGGGGCTGACCAGATTTTGCACCTATATCCTATAGGACAAGAAAACCACCCCAGTCATCCAAAGAAATTCACAAGGTCACCTAAGAGGCTGTTAGATTCAGGCCAAGACACAAAAGCTTTATCCTGTTCTACCCGAGGACCCCAAGTCTGATGGCCTCCTCCTTACATTCATCAATCCCAGGCTTCCCAGACAGCCTCAGGGCTACCACCTCCAGATGTGTCTTCCGCTCAAGTCTCCTGTTCTCTCAGGCTAATTTACTTGGACTCAACTGCCATAAGGGGGTAATCACTCTTCCACCTTGCCTCCACATCCATGTACCTGTCTGCCAACATTGAAGACTGTCACTAACTTCTGATTCTGTTTAATACTGAAGAATGCCATCATATTTTAGATGGGGCCCAAACTGGTTAAAGTCAAAAGTCCCTGCCACTGATGTTTGGTTGAACACAATTCTCCCTCAAGTGTGTCCAAACTGAGACTGTAACTGGACAGAAGGCCATGAAACCTTAGATCAAGGCTGCATTGCTTTCCTGGAAGGCCTTGCTGCAGGATCAAGAAGTCAATAAGCATGCCCAAGTTACTGTAGTTACTCACTGGTGCTCCCATAGGAAAGAAATTCTGCCAGAGCAGATCTTATGAGATTGGTGGACATATTATTAAACATGAATGCCTCTATAAACCAGTCCCTACACTGCTTCTGGAAACAGACCTCCCCTCCAAGTTAGGAGCAACAGTCTCCTGAACCTGCCAGTGTCCCTCTTGCTTAAACCTTCACTATCAACTCTGATTGCTTCTGAAAGAAATATGATGCCTGCATTAGCCTGAGATGGATAACCACAATCTTAATGTTCTGAAAACTCTCCTCCAAGAGGTATACCCCAGGGACTTGCTTATGGCCTTGCCATCAACCATGCTGCCTCACTGCAGCCCTGTTGCTGTCACATGACACAGAAAACACAAATAGGAATCCAGCCATACACCAGCTTGACAGACTTAATCACCTTGGGCAGAATTTACATGTCATCACCAATGAAGCCATCATCCAGCATTCTATGGTCCCCAACCTGTCCACTGCACCCCCCTGGACTATTATTCAGTCACCTTGGGGGCTTGGGAATATGCCCATAAACTTTGAGGCTCTGACAACAGATTTGGGCATTCTCTGCAGCATGTTTCTCCCTCTCTTCCAGCTCTACAATTCTGTTGCTGTTCCCTGGGCCTTTAATTGGGCTGTCAACCACCTGCCCCTGATGGTGAAACTCCATCCCAGATACACCCCAACCTGCACTGACTAGTCCAGGAGAGTCCTCAATAGACATTCAACCACATACCAGAGGCTTCAAAGCTGCAAAATGTTTATGAACTGTAAAACTTCTGAAATAAACCTCTCCTGCCTAAAAATCCAGTTCAAGATCTCTAAGCTGTTAGTGCTGCTCTAGTTGCCTGCCATACACATTGCCTCAGTCTCCTGCCACCAACATCCTGCTGGCACACCTGTTTGGACCTAAACAAACACCTTCTTCTGTCTTCACTTGGCTCCTTTCAGCCAAGTTCCAGACTCAAAAAAACAACTGACCTAGACTCAAAACATTTCCTTTTTGCAAAAGCCCTTCTGATTAATGGCACCCAAGTTGCCTGCTGGAAACATGAAAACCCTGCTATACTATCTGGCAGAAACTTGATACAAGAAAGATACTCTATAAATTTCTTAGAGCTGCTGGCTTCTATTAAACCTAGATACTCAAGTTCACAAAAACAATGGTGCTTACCCCAGACTGGCATCCCCTGGGAGTGTCCAGTGGCCTACTTGTGTAAATACTTGGACCTGGTCTCTAGGGGCTGCTTCCTCCTTTCCCTCCATGCTGTAGTAGCCACTGTCCTTCTAATCAAGAAAGCTGACAATCTAACCTTAGACCAAGACCTGACTGTCCAGGTTCCCCATGCAGTACTGGGATGAACCCCCCTGATAGACACTGAGTGCTCCCTATTTATAGATGGAAGTAGCTCTGTTAGAAATGAAGTGTGACATGCTATATATGCAGTGGTCATCTTGTACAAAGCTATTTTGGGCACAACTGTACCACAGGAATGATCTGCACAACAAACTTCTGTTTAGAATCCTGTCATCAGCTATTTGAAATAATCCAGTCAAGAGGCGGAAGCCTCGTCTGGGTATCCAATTGAGCTAAACATCAATTGCAGCTACAGAAGTTTTACCTGGTACTTCTGGAAGGTTGCAGCCAGACCTGCCTTCACCATGTGCTCTGAAGGCCAAGCCACAGGGCTGACACCCTCCCACTGCAGCCCGCTCGGGCCTCAGCATCTGTGTCACTGACCTGGATCTCATGCATTACAGTAGACTCTTCCCATTTAAAGATATATATGTAGATTATATATAAAGAAAGCTAACCCCACAGAAGTAGCTTATAACCAGTTAAAAGACCAGCTATATCTGCAGACAGTCCTATATATGGATATAACCCAGGTACATATCAACTACCTCTGAAAGTTAGAATCCAGCTTTAGAGCCACTGAAAAATTTACCTGGACAGCTCCTCCAAGGCTCACTCCAATGCATGCTGGCAAGCCTATGCATGGCTGAAGCCTGAGGACATTGTTCATAGGATTGTTCTCTGCCTATTACCCTTGATTTCTCTGTCTTCAGGCTGCCTAGTCCAGTCCTCGCTTCTCTGCCCCTCAATAGCTGTGGTTTTTGTTAATTAACCTGAATTCTGTTTACCCCAATCCTTGCTTCCCAGCCTCATGCTGGCTGTGATTTTTGCCTTAAACTCCATGGATGATTGCCCCAAGAGAATAGAACAATTAAACACCTAACTGAAATTTCCTGAGTATACAAGGCACAGCACACACTCTTTTAGATCAGATTAATTCCCTCACTACCTTGCAAAAAATGCTATTGAAAAGACTAGTTTAAATTATCTCTATTGCTTCTTGCACCTTTTTTCAGAAGATCACATATAATATGCCCAGCAAACATTTATTGTGACAACTAAAAGAGGATAGAAATGTAATAGATAGTGCCCCCCTCCCTTGCCAGTGTTCTCTGGTTTGTTAGTAGTTCCTATTCCAGTTCTGGTTGCTTCTGGTCTCTTAGGGTCACTGTGATGCACATTATATAAATCAAGCCCCAATTGCCAAGCCATGCTTCCTCTGTACTTCCTGCTGCTTATCTCATATAAACCCTAGACCCCCTGAGATCAGAGCCTGATATTCTGGGTATGATCCTAATTAGTACTGGTGGACTTAAATAAGTTGGCCTCCAAATCTCGGGTATCACTTTGGTGTTTTGACTTGCCATTGCAAAGTGCAACTGAGTAGTGGCTATTGTCTTTGCTTGGAGATTAAATGTGGCTTGTGGAGATGTGCCTGGGAGTAAAGTTGGCAAAGTGTGCATTATAACCACAGCCATTAATCTGATAGGTCAGCTTCATTGGATTAAGAAACACCTACAGATCAGTGAGGCACTTTCCTGGGCTCCTTTGGGTCACGGAAGTGCCTCACGTGGATCCAAGGCCATTCTCTCAGGCACTGGCTCTCTGTTTTGTTTCTTGGCCTCCGTGAACTAGGTGGCATAGCATCACCACATCCTTCTGCCTTGAGGCTTCTGCCTTGGAGCCTGGTGAACTTGTCCTGCAGCTCCTGAAGCCATAAATTGCGTCTCTGTTCCTTAAAACTTTGGGTGTTGCTTTCTGTGTCTTCATGATAGGAATGCCCACTGCCAGGAAAAAGCAATAAAGCAGGTAGCAGTGCGTGTCTTCTGGGCCTATGGGTCCTGCACTGGACTTCTTGCCACCTAACTACTTGTGTCACAGAGGCAAGCTCAGAATTGCCTAAGTTATTAGTTAATAGGTTCCTATTATTTGCAATTGAAGCATTGTATTACAGCTGTTAATTCTAATGCCTTTTTTGAGGCATGAGAGGAAGTTGAGACTCATTAAGAAGCATAAATGAGGACAGAGTTACAGATTTTTTTTTTTTTTTTTTTTTTTTGAGAAACACATGGCAAGAGCTCCCATCTCTTCTGGGTGCTCATAGTACACCCTGTGGCCATTCAATAAAGTTACAGGTCTACTTCACCTGCTTCCTGAAAGAAGAGGCACTGAAGTCAGCAGTGTTCATGGCAGAAATACCAGAAAAGTTGGTGATTCCAGATACATGCTAGAGGACCCTGTGTCATTTGTTGGTTATCTCAGTTTCCTTTTTTGTTACTTTTATGTAACATACATAAGCCTAGTTACTGTGAACTGCAGTCAAATATTTAGTCATTATTAAGTCTAAGTGTGTAGATGACAAATCATAGGTTCTGCCCTTCAGCAAACGGTTCCTTGGCCTCAGTTCCAACTGTCCAGCGGGGGGGGGGGGGAGGGCTTTGGCACCATGCAGATTCAGGGAAGGCAACAATGTAGACATAGAGGTGTCATCTTCTATGTGCCTGAGCCGCTAATATCTGCAGCCTTCCTTCACCACATATTTCCCTCTTTTCAAATGAACATCTCCAGAGGGGCCGCACTTTCTTTACGTCATCTCTGACTTGTTTCACTCTTCTGTTATTAAGCCATGCCAAATCAAGTGAAAGTTTGCAGCTTCTTGCAAAAACAAAACTTTTCTCTCACTTTCCAGGGCTGAAGGCCAGTTCCAGGCATTGTTCCCTCTTGGGCACACTTCCATGCAAACATATAAATCCTCTTAGTAAAGCACTTGGCATCTTTATCTTCTTTTGTGAAAATGCAGTTCTAAGATTTCCAATTAGACACATGGGTCCAATGTGAGACAGGACTTGAATGGGGAATTCAGCATGGTTTTGCAATCATGGGACATGCTCTGTAGGCCATTTATGATAATATTTCCTTTATAATTCCCTGTGGCAGGAGTGCTGCTGCCATTGCTGCTGCTGCTGCTGCAGGGCCCTGTGTACCCCCATTGGCATGCTCTTTCTTGTATTGTGCCTTTCCTAATTTCCTTAACCCAAGTGATGAGACTTCCTGCCTTACCTCCAAAATATTAGTGCCTATTCAGGGGTGCATGTGTCACTAAGAAGGGCAGGGAAGTTCATCTGTGACACATTCTGGACTTAAATTGGCTGTGAATTCCTCCCGATACATTCAAGATAAGTTCCTTATGATCAATGTAATCTCATTTCCTCTCCCCACTATCAGGTGCTTCTTTGGAATAAAATTACTAACACTTCTCAATCTGTTACTTCAATGACAGAAAGCTCGTGTGTGTGTGTGTGTGTGTGTGTGTGTGTGTGTGTGTGTGTGTGTGAGTGTGTGTAGGGTTTCACATTGGAAGCATGATGGCTCCAAAGTGAGAAAGATGAACTGAAAAATGAATCTCAGAGTCATCTACCTCTTTTACTTTAATTCCCTTAATCCAAGGCAGGGTGACTGCTCCCTCCATGGAGGTGCTGATGCTCAGCCATCTTCAGTGCTTGAGCCTCCTGCAGCATCCAGAGTTTCAGCAATGAGAAGCTGACCACAGGGCCTGCTCTTTTTTTGTCTTTTTTTTTTTTTTTTAATGTCTTTTTGAGACAGAGTCTCACTGTGCAGTTCAGGCTGGCCTTAAGCTCACTTTGTAGCTCAGGCTGGTCTCAAACTCACAACAATCCTCCTGCCTCAGCCTCCCGAGTGTTGGGAATACAAGCCTGCGCCACCACGCCCAGCT
>PVKA01036046.1:0-22119 GCA_004027165.1 Ctenomys sociabilis
TTTTTTGGCTCAGGTGCCTTTTAATTTGGAATCCGTTTCCAACTGTAACTAGGATTTCACATGGAAAAAAACCAGAATTTCCACCTTTTTTTTTGGTAAGAAATCTTATTAGGGATAGCAGCTCTAGCCCAGATTTGTTTTGGGGTACCAGCAGTGGGCCACCTCCGCTCTGCAGTGCCAGCTTCCACCCACGCCCTCTTTGGAGGGGTCAGGCCTGGCCAGCTCCCCACGCTCTTCCTCCTGGCGCCTTACATCTCTCACACAACCCCCAGGCTCTGGCCTCCTCGCGGGTGCCTGTGGCAGGTAGGGGCCAGGGATTACTGTGTTGACCTGACAGGGCCCGTAGCACCTCAGTCAAGTAAGGCAGTAGCACCCCTTCCCTTCCATGTTCCATCCTCTCCTGCTTCCGCTGGGAGGAGAGAAGAAGAATGACCTCCAGCAGCAGAAGCCAAGACCTAAAAAACCCTCCCACTTCTCAGTCTAAACTGCATACCTGGGATCCAGGTACGGATCTTCCTGATAAGAGAATAAGTGCTCCTAGGCGCTTTAATTATCGTTTTTGTGGTGCACATGCCCCTCTTTTCAGAATCCTATTATTTGTCATCCCTGTGGTTCTTCACGTCTTCTCTTAGCATCTTGTGTTCTGCCCTGCCCTGATTGCCTTCTGTGCCCTTAGCTTTATTTATTTTTTTAAGTATGGGAAAATAAAGGGTAGAAGAAAACCCTTCTCACGAGATCATCACCCGCCGTAGCTTCTCTGCGGTTATTCTGTTCGAGGGTAGTAGAAGGAGGGAGATACCTGAAAAGCCTCAGAGAGCAAAGTGTGGTTTTAATCTGGTCATTATCAGATTGAGAGCTCAATACCTTTGCAACTTTCCTGAGGAAATATCCCTGGGAATATTTTCGGTAAATATCACTCTTTAACTGTTGCCTGTGTACAGAATTTAGGCCACCCACACTGTGGGGTGTGGACTGTCCCATGAAGTTCAAATACTGTGTTTCAAGAGGTGGGATAGATTTGTAACATAACCCAGGAGACAGCAAATACATGTGGGAAAATGTTTGTGCTTAAAATCAATAAGGAACGTGCAGTTGAACAGCCAGAGCCGTGAGCACTGAGAACTGACTGGCGTGGGCAGTATCTGCGAAGAGCAGAGCAACGAGGGCGAAGCAGATTGGGGGGCGGCCTCAGCTGGCACTCGGGGAGCCCCGCCCCTGGCTCCCTGGGTCATGACTCGGGGTTGCGTCCGTGTGCAGATCCGTCGTTGCTAAGGTTTAGTTGGCCTTAGCTCTGTGCCGTGCAGTATAGTGGAGGAGTTGGTAGGCCCGGGCTGCTTCCTTTTGACTCTTAAGTCAGTACTTGGGTGGTTTCGTTTTCCTTCTCTCCAAGAAGCCAGGATTTGGGTCTGCCTCTTCCTGACTTCACATTTTGAATCACACAGCATCTGTTGATGCTGTAACTCTTAAAAGAGGCTTACTTCTGATTTTTAAGCTTTGTCAGTGTCAAATCCAGAAGCACAACTCTTAATTAAGGTTTGTCTTTGTAAAAATTTTTATTTCACTGTTTTCTTTTTTGGTACCAGGAATTGAATTCAGGCCCTAGTGCCTGCCAAGCAAAGTTTGTCAGTTTATCATTGTTTATATGTTGGCTGGCACGTACTGTGTATCCTGATTGCCAATAGTATTTTTTGATTTTTAATATATTTTGGCATATTAGCTGTGGCCACACCTGTATCACCCACAGCTACGTTTCCTTTTTTTTTTTTTTTTTTTTTTTTGTTTTTGTTTCTTTCAGTTGATTTACCTACCAACCAGCCACATAAATAAATGGTAGATAGATAGATCAATAGACAGACAGACAAATGGATGATTTCATTAGGAAAAATTAGAAAACACCAGGTTTTTCAGACAGTATAATGTATCCTTTTTTTTTTTTTTTTTTTTTTTTTTTTTTTTTTTTTTTTTTTTTTTTTTTTTTTTTTTTTTTTTTTTTTTTTTTGAGATATTTAGTGTATGCCATTTAAGCTGGAAGTTTGCTTTTATAAAGAAGTTATTTTTCCTAGCGGCCAGGTGGCCCCTGTCTTTCTTGTGGCGAGGGTCTGCTGCAGGGACCTACACATTTGGTGTAAGTTTTTATTACTTGAGACATTGTCCTTGGCACCACGCATTCTGGAGTTGGGGCCACCATCTCCTGGTTCTCCCACTGCAGCTGCATAATGAGTTGTAAAGCTTCCACTCACGTGTGAAAACTCATTTTGGCAGCCATTAATTCCCACTCTAGTTCACTTAGAAGCTACAGAGTTTCTATTAATGGAAAAGTAAGGTTAAATATATAGCAGGATGGCTAATACGTGTTGATGATTGCATATTGTTGATAACTGTAAAGGCTGAGCGTGCACTCATCAGAGGTAATAATTCCCAGGGCAGCCAGGCTCTTGAGGTTGAGAGCTGCTGCAGATTCAGCTCCGGCTGTTGGGCCGGTTGCTCAGTGCTGTGTAAGTTGGTAGGAAACGATCTGAGTAGCGATCCTCAAGTGTGGACTTCTTTGGACTGAAAAGGGGAGATCGGAGGTGGAACCTCTTGGGACGGTGTGGAGGCTTGGGGTGTGAGGACATGTGGGCAGTCGGGACAGTCGCCAGGCACTTTCGGGGCAGTGCAACGTTGGAGAACGTTGCAGCTTAGCACAGACCAAGTGTTCTCCAAAAGGAGCCCGCCTGCTCCGTGGATGCCCGCGCATGTGACAGGCACCTGTGCAAGCCCTTGGAGACAGAGAGGGCTCAGCCCGAGTCTGGCTGTGCCATTCACTGAACTTCTGTTCTGTTCACATTGCTTGATAGTAGCTGTTTCTGCGAAGCCTTTGACAGCACTGAATGGGATAATGTGCAGGCCAAAGTGGCTCCGTGGACTCTGCGGCCTCTGACCGTGAGAGGCCTACACACCTGACGTTCTGTGCATTTTCCCAGTGAGACACACACCTGGGGGATGAGCCATGGTGAATGGTTCTGTGTGCTCGAGGTTCTCTCCGAATTTCAACCCTCTGTGGTGCATCTGGTTTCCCTTTAAAAAAAACAAATCCTCTACAGTATGGGTCCTTTCCATGAACCAGAAGTGCCTTTTTGGTAATCCAGAGTCCTATGGCTGCCTCGGGTCATTAACCCGGACAGTCTGATGCCTGAGAATATGCCAGGTTTTTTTGTGTCTCTTAATGAACTATGTGGCTAATGGGCCATTGAGGGTGTGGACACGTCCCCAAGATCTAGCGAGTCAGGGGTTGTCCTCTGTGGGGGCCAGGACCTTTTTTTTCTTTTAAGATGTAAAAAACAAATAATCAAGTGGCTGCTTCACCTGTGGTAGCAGCACAGCGGATCTGGAGGGCAGACACGAGCCGATTCTCTTCAAGGGACGTTTCCTAGTGGCATAGCACGCGTCCTGGAGGTGAAGATACTGGTGGTGATGGTGGTGATTCCTCAAGAGATGACCTCAAGAGTTCTCTTGGCCCCTTTGGAAATTTACAGTTTTTATGTTAAAACTTGTAGTTCAGAGGCACGTTTGTAGAATTTGCTTGAGTTCAAAGAAATAAAAATGGACACAAGGAAAAAGCATAGAGATGGGTAGCTTTTTACCTTTATCAAGAGGTTGTGGACACTCACACTGCATCAATAAACCATAGTCAGTTGCAGCTGGCCTCTTGGGGCTCTGATGGGCTGTGGCTTCAGGGTTCTCTCCCAGGCTTCTTTGAGGTGCTGCAGTTGTGAATGGGGCATGTGTGGTTTGTGAGGCACGTGGCTAGACTGTCTAGCTCCTTTGGGCTTCCTGGAGGACAGCTGCTTCTGCGCTGGCACTGCTCTCACAGCTGGGCTCCTCTGCATTTTCACAGGGCTATGGTGGGGGTGCGATGGGCCTTGCTTAGCGGAGCAGCTGTGGCTTTGGCCCCAGCCTCTGTAATTTAGGAAACCAACCTGATAAGCCAGTGGCATCCTCTCCCCTCCAGAGAGGGACGTGCTCCTCTGCAGGAGCCTGGGCTCCTGTGGGACTCAGCCTGCCTGAGATTGATGTGCCTGGGTGATGTATGGCACTGGCTGTTGTCAGGGACTTCGGAGGCCCATCCAATTTCAGGATCTGAGTTCTCATTTCTTGTCATTTATGGCACGTTTGATGAATTCTCTCTATCAGTGACATGTTTCATAATTGTCAGAACTTTGATTGAAGTGGTATTTCCCAAAAAAAATATCAAAAAGAGAAACATCAATGCTCCTTCACACATTGTTTTTGTCTGGGTCCCGGAAGGCTTCGCCTGAAGTGCGTGGCCCCGTCATTTAGGCCCGTCATTTAGCCCGTGACTTGCTGACCTTGCAGAGGATCCCTCCCTCCTCTTTTATAGCCCCATGCCTGCATTTATGGGCCTGTGTTTATGGGCCTGCATTTTGCTGGTCTGGGCCTTTTCTAGTCCAGATGATAAAAGCTGCAGAAGGTAGCCTTGGAGACAGCTTCTCAGCTCTGCTTTCAGTGGTCTTTCAAGGTGGCCAGACCTGGCAGGGGCTGTCTTGCTTCTGTTTTTTTTTTTTTTTCCCCACACACAGACCAACGTCTTTGGTGGAAATGTGGGTCCCCAGGTCTTGGGCTGCTTCTGCGCCTGTACTTTGCAGTTCCCAGCCAGGAAGGCCTCCCTTTAGGTTTGAAGCCCTACCACCTGGCTTGTGTGCCTGGCATGTGAAAGGAAGGCTCTTCTGCCCGTGGGCAGGCTTTGCTAGGAAGCAGCTTCTAGTAGCAGCGCCCTTTCATCTTCCCAGAGGCCCTTCCTGCCTGTGGAAGCTCACACATTCACACCCTGATTGCCTAGACCTGTCTTAAAATAAATTGGTATCTTCTACCTCCCTCCTGCTGTTTAAAGCAAAGACAGCTTCCCTCCTTATCATGGTGGCCTGCAAAAGCCAGGCCTCTTAAGATAGCACCAACCTCTGGCCCACCTGGTTTCAGTTTTCAGTCTGTCCTGTGTCATCAGCATTCAATTATGTATTTGTGTGTCATTTAAACAGCATCATTAGGCAAGGTGCATGGATACTGACCAACTGACCGACACACCCACCCACCACCCTTCCTTCTCCTCCCTCCCTCCCTCCCCCGTCTGCTCCCTCATTGCTAGAAGCCACTCTTTCCTGGAGTCTGGTATACAGGGGAGTCCACAAATAACACCTGAATGAGTGCAAAGCAAATGGCTGGGTGTGATATAGGGGAATGAAACTCCCACCTGGGCCAAGTTTGTGTTCTCTAAAATTGAAGAATGAATTTTAGGAACAGTGGAAATTAAGAGCAGAATATAAGGGGTCAGGGAGATGGCTCAGTAGAGTACATGTTGCTCAGGTAAAGTTGATTAAATCCAGGACCCAATGGGGAAGCCAGTCACTGCATGTAGGTGTTGGGAGTGGACGTGAGTGTAGAACAGGGCTTATCCTGTAGGGGGCTGGTTAGTGCTTAAGGAGAGAGACTCATTTAGAGCATCACTCCTGGAGACCCACCTTTAGGGGAGGTGTTTGTCTGGGTTTGCTTACTCTTTTGTCCTGAAGTCTGGCCCACAGCAGGGGTCTGTCTCTTCCTGCTGTTGCAAAGGCTCTTGTCTTCCATCCTGGCTCCTGGAGGGCCTAGCCCGATGTGACTGCCTGTTATAGTTCTATCTGACTCAGCTGCCTGCAACAGTTGAAATGATTTAGAAGCTTCCTTCTAGGAAAGAAGTACTGCCTTTTAGAAAGCAGCTGGGATTTAGGGTCCAAACACATCTTCTATCTGTAGGTCCTCAGTATTTTCTCTTCCTTGTTGCTAAGCCATTGCTAAGAAGTCAGCTTTCTTGGGAAGGTTAGTGATGAACACGGTAAAGAAAAGCCTTGGCAGCACCGCTCAGTGCTCACACCTTACCTGCCCTCTATTTCATTTCTACTCTGGCTTACATTTTGAAATATATGCACTAATTGTTTTTTGCAGTTTCTCTCACACTGTCATTGTTAGGGGGGCATCCAGAAGACAGTATGGGGTTGGGGAGAGGGGCGGGAAGGAGGGAGGGAGAAGAGATGGCTGAGGGACCAGAGTGTGGCACAGGCCTGTAATTCCAGCACTCTGGGAGGCTAGATTACAAATTCCAGGCTAGCCTGGGGAATTTAGACACTTGGTGCTACCCTGTCATAAAGTAAAGTAGAAACAAGAACTGTAATGTCCCCGGGCTCCAGGTGCACGCACACGCTCGCACGCACGCACGCACGCACGCACGCACGCTCGCACGCTTCCTCGCAGTGACTCTAGACTTTGTAGAAGGCGAGAGTGTTACTTGACATCTTCATGTGTGCAGCTCTGGTGCCAGGTGGGTGGCTGGTATCGTGGTGACACCTGAGCACCAGTGCTCAGAAGAAGGAATGGTCCTGCCAGCCCTGGCCTGGCGCTCTCGCTGGTGAGCAGCCGTGCGTATGTGCTCGACGTGCACCTAAGAAGCTGCTGGAGGTGGGAACTGCACCCTCATTTTTTTTCCCATTTCACACCTTCACATCTGTCTTAGTTTTTTAAATCTACATCTTCAGTGTTAATTTTGTCTCTAAGAACATGAAAAATGAGTTCAGAGTAGGAGCAGAAAGGTTAATTTTTAGAGAGCAGGTCTGTCCAGTGTAATGCTTGGTCGTTTAAAAATTTAAAAAAAAGCGTTCCTTAGTGCCTGCTCTCAGTGCAGTGCTTGCGTTCTTCGTGGGGAGCCAACATGTGCTTTAGTTCTTTATCTTACCCTCTCATCCCTCCATCTCCATGTCTTCCTCCCATTTGCAGAAAGGTCTGGCTTTGTTTCCCATTGTCTGCTTTTAACTTTTTTCTTCTCATTTTTTTATGTGTTTGGTACAGGCTCTCACTGTGCAGCCCGGACTCATCGTGATCCTGTTTTTAGCCTTCCCAGTGCTAGGATTACAGGTGTGCTCCACCACGCCCGGTCTCAGTGGCCAGTTTAGCATGGCCTGGGAGCAGGACCAGCGGTGGTGCCCCGGACCGAACCTCAGTCCCTGTACTTGCTTAAGCAGGCACTTGGTCTGCTGAGTTATCTTGCTGGCCCTGCTTTTAATTTTTTAATATATACTTCGGGGTTTTCATGTAAGCATTGCATGTAAAAGTTATGCACTATTTAAGCTTGTGTCCAATTTATTTCAGTTGACATTGCAGACTCAGTGTACATCCATTGCAGGTGAGTCATGGTGATCCTTCTTTATTGCACGGTAGTACTCCACTGAGTGTAAATGCCATTTCATCTGTTCATCTGTTGTTGGACATACAGATTGCTTCTAAGACTTAGCTTCAGGATTATGAATTCTGCTGCTATAAACACTGGCGTGCATATGTCACTGTAAGATGGTGATTAACTTCTTTGTGAAGATTCCTAGAAAGGGACTAGCAGTGCCAAATGGAATTTCTAGCCTTAATTTGCTGAAGAATCTTCATACATACTGATTTCCGTAGTGGTTATACCTGTTTACATTTAAGACTAAGGACTTGTTTCTGCCCCCACTTCCCCCATTTTCCTCTGAGCTGGGGAGTTCATTCCCATGTCTGCCGTCTACTTCTTGCAGCTAACACAGCACGGGGAGCTAAGCTAGCCTTACCTTGAAGCTCCCTAACTGGGTCACAGCCAGGGAAGGCTTATGTAGTGTAACTCACTGAGCTGAACAGCACAGCACGGTGTGGTGCTACTGTATTTAATTGCTGATGGCCAGGATCGTTACTACCTAGTAAAAATTCTCAATTATTTATAACTAGCCCATTGTTGGCCAGTAGTGTGACTGCATTAGAAGTGATTAAAAATAGTACAGTCCCTCTTCAGTAAGTGATTTCTTCTTGTGTACTATATTCTCAGTGAACTTTCTTTTCCTTTAATAATAGAAAGAATGAACTTTAATTCATTGTGAGGAAAGAAATTGTCATGCTCACTTATGAATCATTTCGAATCTTCCCAGAACAAATGGTTCTTTCCCAAGAAACAATGGGACCTTGACTGGAGATTTCATGTTTGACTTGGTTTATGAGTCCAGAGAGGAACTACAGATGCAAATGCTTTAGCACTGTCGCTCCTTTCCTGCCCTCATTCATTCAGCTTTTGATAAAAATCATTGCACACTAGAATTGATCCAGGTCCTATAAATGTTCCAGGCTTCAAAATATCTGGCCTGGCCATCCCTGAGTCCCCTGGACATCCACCTCCATAAAGTATTCAAGGCTATTTTGTTGTTGTTGTTTAAAAAAGTAATTGGTTATTTATTTTAATCTGCCCAGCTACATTTCAGAAAATAAGTATTTGAAATTATTACAGTAATGAGCAACCGTGATGGGTATTGTTAGGTTGGCCTCTGAAGTCTATCACTAATCCTAAGGGAAATTAAGAACCTATCATTTTCATAGCCCTCTCACCTCGTGCATTGTTGTTTCTTTCTGCTTTCTTGATTATATATTCACATATCTCAGCTTCATGGATGCCAAGTAGGTTATTGCTCATCGGTGACATAATTTGTACCTACTGTAAGGGCTGAACCTGAGGTTTCATGTAGAATCAGTTTGCCTGGAAGGTTATGGGTCTGGAGGTGTACTGAAATCCTTGGACTTCAGCCAAGTTTCTATTTTATTTCAGGTCAAAAATCCTTATTCTGACTGAGCTCTGTCTCTGTGTTTGCTCAAATAAGTTGACCATAAGGTAGTCAGGATAGTTAGGAGGCTGATGTAAGTCCAGGTAAGGTACAGAGCAACGAGAATAGGGTTTGTGAATCCGAGGGTGCAGCGGGGGTAAGGGTGGGACATGTTCCATGGGAACTTGGCTTTGCTCACTGAATCCCAAAACGCTGAAGCCAAAGTGAGCTAAAAGTAGGTGGAGGTAACTTTCGTTCAAATAAAGAAAAAAGAGTGTCTTTGTCCCAAAGAGAGCAGTGGAACTCATCTTCCTGTGCTCTTGTCTGGTCTTTAGTCCAGGCTGTGTATTCAAGAATGACAGAGGCAGAGCCCAGTGGGCAGGTCAGAAACGTCCAGGTGACATCTCTGGCTTTGGTCTGTAATGGGGCAGTGAAACTTCTCCGTTGTCTAGATTATGTTGTGAGTCATGGTCAGGCCTGCAGTCCAGTGTAAACTGGATTCTTGGTTTGACCTAGAGTAACAGTTGTTATGTTTTCAAAATTGGCCATCTTCTTGAAGTGTCCGTTATATAGTGCTTATTTCTCAGTACCTGAACTTCTGCAGAGAAGTTTATTTGAACCATAAATTTTTAATATCAAAACTTCCTGACAATTACTAGCTAAATGTTTAGCCCCAAAGAGAGATTAAATACATATATCTTATAAGTTAGCTACCAAAGATTTATCCTGGAGAACAATTTTAAGTTCAAAGTAATTTTGTAAGACTTGGGGGAGAGATACCTGAAGCTCTAATATGTTAGTGGCCAGAACAAAAAAAAAAACCTTGCAATAAATTATCAGCTGCTGGCCATAACAAAAAAGTATACTAATAGAAGCAGCCTAAAATATATAGTTTGGAATTCTTATCAATTAAGACTTCTCTCTTTTTTATTTTTTAATAAAAGTTCATACTTGCACTATAAATGATTTATAGAGAAATTTTAATGTGTACATTTTCCACCAACTAACTGAAATTAGAAAGCTTTGAAATGAACTCATAAATATTGTTCTAACATACAAAAATCCACTGGAAGCAGTAAAATATATAGTAGTTTATTACTGTAAAGTTAAGCTCCCTTAAAGAATGTAGATTTGGTTTAACTCCCTCTTCTCCCCGTGGTTTGGGGATAAGTTCGTGTGATGCTGAGTAGTTGGAAAGGATGTTTTAATTTGACCTGTGTAACTACCCATGAAGGAGGATGCGTGTCAGCATCCTGGTTAACGACCAAGGTAACAGGGGTCCAGAGATGCTAAGGGGCTTGGCGGAAGGTCACCAAAGTGCAGGGCGAGGGCTGGAGAGTCACACAGACCTGAGGACTCGCCGAGGCAGGTTTCCTTGCCCAGCCGTGCTAAGTCCTGGTACAGTGCTGCTTGATCAGGCACGGTCCTGAAATAGCCTCACACAGTCCTTAATTCTGAAGGGCATATGCCGTGTTTTAATCAACAATTGTGATAGCTAGGATTAACTGCCCTAGTTTCTTGTCTAATTCAGGGTTCTGAGCGTTTAGAAAAGCTCTGTATTTGTGCCTTTGATCAGATAATGCAGGAAGCATTGTTTTGTAGAAGATTATTGTAAAATATATGACATAGTTTAGAAAACATTATTAAAATAGTTGTGATTTTACTTCATACTTTTAAAGCCACCTATGCATGTAGGACACAAACATCAGGAGCTAGGGCTAGATCTGAACTCGGTGCAAAAGCTAAAATTAAAGGTAGGGATAAAAAGGCTAGGAAATGCCCCTTTCTAGTGCTACCAGGCATGGAAATTTCTAAATGAAATCTTCAATAGTGTTAGAATGAATCACTTGCCTTTTTTTGTGACTAGAGCTACTGAGGCTAGAGAGGTTGATTATATTGGCTGATAACCTCCAAATGAAATTCTATTAAAGTGTTCTCCAAACAAACATTTTTATAAGGATTACCAATAAAGCTTTACATACAGATTTTAGGTTTTCTTTCTTTATGGAAACTAAGGAAGCAAGTTTTTCTGAAGTTATTGGAGGCATATTAAATTAGAAAACATCAGTTAAACGTAGAAGAGAAGTAGAGAGTAAGAATAAACTCTGGTCTCAAAATTGAAAACTGAAGCTGATTGACATTACAAAGATCTCTCTTCTTAGGAGCCGGAGAATCTCACTGTGTGGCCCAGGCAGGGCTTAAGCTCACTGTGCAGCCCACACTGGCCCTCAGCTCTCTGGAGCCCTCCTTCAGCCTGTCAAGTGCTTGGATTACAGATGTGCATCACCACACCTGGCTTTACTGGGGCATCTTTTCCACATTAGACTTGTTAGAGTCTGAAGCAGAGATTATAATGGATTTACTGCTTTTGGTCATTTAATTACCATTTACTGGAAGATAGTGTTGTAATTTGCAGGGCAGGGCCTGGGTTTACCCAGAAAGAACCCTTGAGCTCACATGGATGGCTTCCTAAATGGATGGATGGTTTTGGGCAGAATCATTAAGTTGAGAAGTTGAAAATATTTCATATGTAACAATTATTTAAAACACAGAGAAAACCTTTCCATTTCACACTGTTAGCATTGTTAGGAATGGAAGAAAAAAGCAACAGCAAGACCCTGGCGTCTCTTAAGGGTGGGAAGATCATTCTTATGTGGACTAAGGACTTCTTTCCTGAGTTCAGATGATGGATGTTGAATAGTCACAGGAAATGATTCTTTCCTGCGATAGATAGGGTCTATACCCATCATTTACTTTGTAATTCTTCTAACAGTTTTATATTGAGTTGTGCCTATTAATGATGATTCATCTCTCAGTACAATTGTTCAGAGGCAGGGAACTACTTACAAGTAAGTGTTCAACGTCTGTCTCTGCATGTAAAGTTTAAATCCATTTTCCCCATTTCCATCTCTTTTTCCCTCCCCATCACACTTTTCTACTTTTCAAGAGAAAGTGGGAAAGGAATCAGCTGAGGCTGGGGAAACCAAAGATTTCAGAAATGAAAGACTATGGATTTATAAAGCATTCACATTACACCAAGCTGTTTTGTATCTATTTCTTTAAAAGTTTTCCCCTCTCTCTGCCTCTGAAACTACTACACGCACATTGATCACTTTTTACAGCTCTTCCATGATAGGTGCAGTAGTTGCTTTTTTATTGAACCGTAGATTGCAGCATTATAAAACACACTCATTCAAAGGAGTAATGAAGGCCATCTTTAATTGCACTTGGGAAGCAGGGCACTATTATTAAATTATACCTGCATCTGTATTAGAAGGAAGAGAGAAAACTAGATTGTGCTCTCTTTGGGATTTGAAGTTTCCCAGAGCTGGAGTGAATTCAGGGCTGCATGACACATTTTGGAGCTTTAGTCTTGTGGCATTGCGTTGCACATTCCCCAGTCCAGTGATTAACCACATATGCCCGCAATTATGACAGTCCAAACAACCAAGGAGTTTGTAATACAGTCGCTGTAGGTGACTGCATATATGCACAAGCAGCACGGAGAGGGGCACCGTGCCCTTTGCAGAACTTGCAGAACTTTTGTATCTATGCACTGGCTGCCCAAGGCCCTAAGTAATGCATTGAGAGGTACCAGGGATTGGAGCATGAACACACGGCTTTTGGAGTGTGCATACAGTTCAGCCCTTCCCAGACACCTGTAGATTTGTCTTTCTTGCTGTGCTTAGACATCACAGCACTCTGCTACAGGTTCTTGAAAATTTCTTAGTAAAACGTGGCAATTAGTTGTAGGAACAACAACAACAGCAAACCCTTGTGCAATCAACAGCACTAATTTCCTTCTTGACATTTCAGGGAAACAATCTGAAAAGTGAAATTGCTCTGAGCTGATACGTGGAAAACCCTAGGCGGGAACTCACTTCTTTTATTGCACTTTTCCAAGGATTGTTTGGCAGCTGGGCGCAGTCCAGATCCGGCCCTGTCAGGTGCTTCAGCATGTGTGCACACGACTGCGTGCAGGTTGTGCAAAGCCAGCTACGGTTGGAAGCAGTTGCTTAGCCAGCAATTAGGTTCCTCGCAGTCTTGAATTACATTGCTTTAATTTAAGATTGTGCAGATTTGAGTTGCTTTGATAATTTGCAAAAACCATTTTGGGGTTATAACTAAAAATATAATCTTCCAATTAGGAGGTTTTCTATCTGATGTCTGTTTTGTTCAATAGACTGCAGAGCCTACTTTCAACATTTTTCATCTGCCTTTAAAACCAGAGGCAGAAATCTTTGCCTGCTGGCCAGAGAAGCGAAGGCAAAGGCAAAATCCTGGATCTGTGGCCATAACTCTGACTCTCCTAAGGCATTGACTCTTACTGTTTACCTTTAGGAACTGTGGTTAAAACATGTATCACACAAGCTTTCCATTCCATCTGAGGTTTTATAAGAGACAGGAAAAAAAAAAAGAAACCTCTCAAAACTGAGATCTGTTGTTTAAATATGAAGTACTGTTCTATTACTAAGCCAGGCCAGCTGAGACAAGCTTTTTAATTAGCCTACAAAAGAAAAGGGAATAAGATAGATGTCACTTAGTAATGTGTTGGCAACTTAAAAATCACTGAAGGGTGGTTGAACTTGGATCCAGGTAGACAAATGGGTGGCAGTGTTTCTCTCCAAGGCAGCTTATCTGTGTATCTGTGTAAGTGATTTCGCAGGCCATCTGAGGGAACAGACTGCTAAGTGCTGCGTGCTCCCTTTCACTGGAAAGTTTTTTAACCAGCCATGTGTTCAAGGCCCTGCACAAGTCACAAGGGTTCATCTTGCTGTTGGTTCCCCAAATGATCGCCTCTTAGTAAGCAGCACTGAGATCAAGAAACAGAATGTCATCACAACCCTAGGAGGCGGCCTGTGTCACTTCCAGTTCCCAGCTCAGAGTTTTGTGATGGCACTGAAAGCTGGGTTTCTTGTCTGCCAGCTGTAAATATTGATGACTCTGGGAACACAGTGTCTTTTGAGTTGTGGGCCGGCTTTTGCTCTGCTGTAGGTTGGTGTGGCTCCTCACGTGGGGCTTGCTGGCTAGTGAGTCAGAGCAGAAGGCGGCCTTTAATGTGGTGGAGTCCTCCAGTGAGCGCTCTGGCCTTCTTCCCACCACACCGAAGTCCCTGCATTTCCTTGAGATCAAGGTGCACTGGTCCTTCACCTCCAAGTCTACACCACTTCAGCCCCCAGCCCTCTTCCAGTGCATTTGTTTTCTAGAGTTGCTGCAACAAAGTTGCAGTTGGGTAAACTGGATGGCATCCACAGCACCCAAGAGGTGCATGATTATGGTATTGCCTGGCAGTGCACCTTCATTAACCTTTTCCTTCTTTGCATCTTCTGGTGACCCTTGCTGTTTCTTCCTGTGTCTATTCGTCTTCCTTCTTCATCTGTGTGTCTCTCTGCTTGGCTTTCTTCTTGTTGCCTCTCCTTCTTCTTATGAGGGCACTATTTAGAATGGTCCAAGAGCCCACCGAACTCCAAGATAGACTCAGCTCCAGCAGCCCTTTTCCAGGGAGCTTACATTCCAGGGTCCTAGTAGTTAGGACGTGAGCGTAACTTTTGGGGGAGACACAACGAGCTTATCCTATGGGAGCACCATTTTGTATCCTTGCTTTAGATGGTATCTTTTCTAGGAAGTCTGTGATGTTTCTGCCACTAGCACCAGGCTTTATGTCCCTCTGGACACTGGAATTCCCTCCATGATAATACTTACTGTTATCTCTGTTACTTTGATTTTATTTCCTGTTAAATCCTAAGAAATGTGATGTCACAGATAATGTAGGGTATTTTGGATTTTTTTTTTTTTGAAGTTATTAGAAGCCTTACATATGGAGACATTTGGGCATTTTGATGTGACTTGAAATATTGGTACCTAAGTTTTCATCCTATTTCCTGTGGGGAAAGAAACTGATACTTAGTGGAGTGCAGCCTGGCCCACCCCGCCCTGACCTTTGTTTCTGTGCTCATGGAAAATGTGGTCTCTGAATCCTTGATTTGCGAGCATGCGACCACTGGGCAGATTTGCTACAGAGCTCGAGGGGATCATAAGCAGCTTACAGACTGGCAGTGCAAAGACTGTTTACTGGCCATGCTAACATTACTTCTGGTTGCCTGTCTTAATTCATTTTAGATTAATCTGTCTTGTAGTTGTAAGGAAAATGAATTGAGTCAGTAACTTCAAGAGTTATGTAAAATCTGTACAGTGCTAAATAATTGAATAGGGTTTTATGTATGGTCTTGAAATTGGAATGTCAATTTGACACAAATGCTCCAAAGCAGAGTGCTGGATGAACTGATCTGTTCCTCACTGAAAAGTGTTGGAACTTCCATTCCCATGTTGCTGTAGAGTGTGCCATGAAACACTCTGGGTCTCTTTATTTCCCTTGGCCACTATGGGGAAAGTGAATCTCCAGTGGAATTCTCAGCTTGAGGTTTTAGGGTAATGGTGAAAGGCGCTTCCGGGGCCGCCTCTGAAACCGTTGGGGTAGGTAGCTCTGTAAGTGGACTCAGGGCAGTCCCTTGGAATGTTGTCTGGACCTTGTACTGCCATCTTTTGGCCATATTTTGAAGAAATACTATTTTAGGATATATAAGATTGTGTGTGTGTGAACTCTTCAGAGGAAAAGTTGTGTCCCATAACATACATTTATGACAACTAGACGGACCCACAGTGACTAAGGGGGTAGGATGGGCTTTTACCATGGGCTTTTACCAAGGGAAAATAAATTCTAAGTTTCTCCTGATATCTATTAGAGGATCATGGAAGTAGCCTATGCTTCTCAGGGAACATACTTTTACAAAAACACCAGTACCTTCAATACCATTTTGTAGTCAGGAACTACCTGAGACTCAGAGAGCAAAGAAAATGAACATTTTATGGAGCACTGAATGCACCCGGCGGTGTCGTTCAGTGCTATGGACACTGCTGTCCCCATTGCCTCCGTTTCATTTAACCTCCTGCATAGCCCTGTGTCATCTTGGTGAACTGGAGATATGTAAAGCAAGGTTCATGCCATTGTTGGGGCTTCTGCATTCAGTTTGTGGTAGAGCCGGGATTCAAGTACTGAATAACACTGTGTAACACCCCAACTTACGGTCTTTTTCCTACATCAAGTAGATTTTACGTACTCAGTAGATTAAGGTTGCCAGTAAGATATAGGACAACCAGTTAAGTGTGGATTTCAGATACATAGTGAATACAGCATTTTCAGTATCAGGTATATCTCATGAGGCTGGGGAGGTAGCTCCGTGGCACAGTGCCTGCCTGGTGAGCCCAAGCCTGGGTTTGATTCCTGTACATTAAAAAAAAAAAAAGTGTGTCTCATGATATATTTGAACATGCTTGGATTTAGAAAATTAGTGGATTTTATTTGTACTAATGAATTCTTTATCTGACTTTTACCCTTTCTTTTGCTAAGTCAGGTGACCTTATATATGCATGGATGGAAAGTTATCAGGACGTGGGACTATGCCCTTGTGATTTCTGACTCCAGGTCCACCAGCCCTTTCTGAGCATTAGTCTGCTCCATTCTCTTTGGGGCTAGCAGCATGAATAGCTTTTCTGTCCCAGGCTTCTGTCTTTAGGTAGCTACAGCCTTCTCAGACTTTAGGTAGGGTCTGTTCAACATCAATGGAGAGTAGCTCATACTTTCTTTGCCCAAGCCAGAATGTTTGAATTTGCTTCAGCTTAGAGACCAGCAGGCGAGCCCTGAAGGTACCCTCATAGCCATACAGTCAACCCAGGCTTCATCGTTCTTACAGCACTTGAGGGAAAAGGCTTTGTGTTTTGGGTAGGAGTAGGATCTGACCAGGGAGATGAGTTGAAAAACAACAACAGTGACAAAGCGAGGAGTAAACTTTGTACTTGTTTTGGCTGGTGTTAGACTGAGAGCCCATCTGCACATACCCTGCTGGCTGGCTGCCCTGGAACGTGAGTGTCATTATCTCCTCTATTGCACAGACACAGAAGGTGATAGAGAAGTGATGTCCACAGCTCCTGGCAACGCAGCAGTGGCCCATGGAGCTGCAGGGGCCACCAGGTGCCTGTCCTCCAAAGTCCGTCCTTGCCATGCGGACTGTGCGCCATGCTTAGCACTCCTGGGGGCTCAGTGTCGCATTGCAGGCTGGTGGCCAGTGGTGTGGAGATCTGCTCTGTGGCTTTGGAGATCAATATGGTGGAGGAGTCTGTGAGTTCCACACCATTTCTTCCCATGCACAGTCTAAGAAAGGGTCACTCTGGAGGTGGCTTTTGATACCTGTAGCTAGCTGGGAGTCTCCCAGCACTGTCACCTGTCATCTGTGTGCTTGATGGTTGTAGAGAGTTGCTTTGGGTGCAGAGCTGGTGTTGGGCACACGTGTACCTGGCACACACGTGAGTGCACATTGGGTGAGGGCTGGGAAGGCTGCCCTGGGGATTTTCCTTTATTGATACAGGATAAGGAGGTACTGTACAGCAGGAGGTGCTGCTCGGCATTCTTCTTGCTGTGTGCAGGAAAAGACAGTGCCAGGAATGGGCCCCAGCTTCTCTTTGCACAGTGTCCTTGGGCTCCCTGTCATTGCTAGCCACTTCCCTGGCCTCTCATCTTCTCTGTGGGACTCTTGCCACAATGTCCTCTTTTGAAGGACCATTTCTGCAAACAGATTTTTTCACATCTCTGGGTGATAAAGTTGGTCCCTGGAAATAGCCATGTCACAGATGCCATCCAGCATTTGTCTTCAGGAGAAGCTGGGCGAGATGCGGGGAGGCTGCCAAGGGGATCCTAGCAGCCCCAGTGCAGGCCTTTAGGAGCTAGGACCGGAGGCCGGGGGCGGGGGAGCGGGAGGGGAGAAAGATGTGTGGGAGATTTGGAGGCAGGCAAGGCAGAAGGCTCCCTTTCCCCACGTGCCACTGTGGGGGCATCGTCTTCATGTCTCTGTTCCCCCATTTTCCTAACCTAAAACAGTATTAATAATGCTGATCCCAGAGTCCTGAACATTAAATAAAATATCATATATAAAGTGGTAGGCTTGATGGTCCAAACCATTATTTGTGCATCTGATAATTTTGATAATTTTTCATCTCTGCAAACCTTACCATGAGAGGGAGATGGGCTTTGAATTATAGACAGTGCTTTCATAGGTTCCTTTAAAAATTAAGAGAGAGAGAGTGCTTGATGATTTCTAGCTGCTCATTCACTAGTGCTCATCACAGGAGTAGGGAGCAGGCTCCTGCCAGTACCAGCACACTCTGTGCTCCTGGGGATGCAGTATTACCAAGACAGGCTCAGTTCCTGCCTCTCTACAGCCTCTGCTCTGCAGCGGAGTGGAGTAGAGGGCGGGGTGGGTGTGGAGCAGGTTGGGGGTAGTTAGTGAATAGTCACATCAGCAGCCCCAGTGCAGTGTCAAGGTCAGGTGTCATGGATGAACACCAGATCCAGATGGGTGGCCTGTGCCTGTCAGCTGAACTACTTGGGAGGCAAGGCAGCAGAACCTAAGATTGCAGCCATCTTGGGCAACTTGGTGAGATTTTTGTCTCAAAATCAAGAGCCGCAGACATAGCTCAGTGCCGGAGAGCTTGCCTTGCACACTCTTTCCTTTGCAGGGAAGGCTCAGGCAGTGGAGAGGGACACAAGGAGATCCGGCCACCGCAGCCTTTCTGAGTGAGCAGGTGACATGCAAGGATGCTCTTTCTTGTGGTTAGGTGGCAGCCAGAGGAGAGCTGACACATGATCTTTCCACATGTTGCACACACCTTCTCAGGCTGCATCTCTTTGGCTCTCACTTTATGTCTGTCCCCTCTTCTTTCCTCCACCCCTGCTCCCTGTTGTCCTCACCATGTCCTGTTACAGGATTGGGTTACCCTGCAGAAAGCTGTTGTTAATCTTGCTCCCCATCAGGGCCTTTCTGCTCGCTTGGCACTGGGGAGTCAGCGAGGGAAGTAGCTGCCAGCCAGAGCAGAAACCCAAGCTGAGGCTCTGTGGAGAGGGAGAAGGAGACCTGAGCCAAGAGGCCCTTAAACATTTCATGAGGCTCTGCAGAGCCTGCGTGACACCTGGGACTGTGGTGTGGCTGGTGAGGACCAATGCCTTTGGCCCTGGCAAATGTGGTTTGCCAGCCGAACACACTCCCCACAGGACCCAGACGGGTGGCAGAGCACCTGTTCACAGGACTCTGCTTTTTAAGTAGGTGCGAAGGATATCTGAGGCCAGTGAAACACATATGAATGAAATTTACGTCAGTTTTCTTTGTAAACAGCTGCAGTTGGAATTCTTCCCAGCTAGTGATCAAAGCCATCTTCTACTTCTGTTTGATAAGATTTAGGGGAAGGTGCTGTATTGGTGTCAAGGGTGGAGTTAGCCAGAATATCAGAAGGTACATATCTTATCCTGCCAGCCTCAAGTTCTGACATCATCTTCCCAAACAGGCAAATAGGCAGATCAAGACCAAGGTTGTGCAGAGGTTGATCTAGCTTCACCCACAAGCCTGTGGATTTGGCTCTGTAGCTGTCGAGGCTGCCTGTAGCTCTCCGCAGCATAGTGGACTCCGGTCCTTTGGCAGCGTCTTCTTCCCAGCCCTCGAGAGGCTTTGTGCTCTGGTGCTTGTGGTCCAGGGAGACGTTAGCAGTAGAGAATGCAAATGCCACTACCGTCTGGGGAACACTGCCGATGTCTGGCCATTTGTAGCCTCCATTCAGCCTTGGTCCACATCCTCTGCTCAGCTGTGAGCCTCCCTTTCTAGCACTGAGAATGGCAACGCGCAACCTGGCAGTGGTTTCTCCATGTCTTCCAGGATTGGGGTCACCTGGGAAATGTCGTCCAGTTGCCAAGAATTTTGCTATTTCCAGAACACTAGGGTGGTTTTTTAGAATAGCAGAGAAGAGCTGTGGGATCCAGTGGATAGGGTCACCTCCCAGAGCAGCTCAGGGGCCACCATTGCCCCCAGGGTCGTGCTCGTGGCTTCTGGGTGCTTTTGGCTCGTGTCCTTGGTACAGCAGCGCTTATTGTGTTTCGTGCGTGGGTTTCCCCACATCTTTGAGACCTCTAGGTTGATCTTGCTGCTCCATTTCCTTTGCAGTGTCCTGGCAGCTCACAGCTTGGAATTTACCCCACAGAGCTGTGGATAAAATACAACATATCATTTGTGACATTCCTAAGTGCCTTTACCTGGTTTTAGGCATGAAGGGTTTTATTCTTCAGGGAACTCTGCGAGGTAGTTCTCATATTGCCTTCATTTCTAGGTAAGACAACAGGAGCAGGAATGTAGTAAGTAAAACTTAAGCAGTTTTTTTCCTTTAGAGATTGGGGGCATTGTACATGCGCTAGGCAAGTGCTCTACCACTGAACTACATCCTCAGCCCTGCTGTTTTTTTTTAATTGTGTATTTTGTTTTAGTAAGAAAAAAAGCCTGCAAGCAGGTACAGGGCCCAGGGGTTCAATCCCCAGGCTTGCCATGCAGGCTGTGCCCCTGGGCACACTATGACAGCCATTGAGACTTGGCATGGTGGTGCATGCCTGTAGTCCCAGCACTTGGGAGGCTGAAAACTGGAGGATCAGTGTGTAGTGAGACCCTGAGCAGCCTGTAGACCCTTCCCTAAAATACAAAAAAAGAAAAGGAAAAAGGTGAAAAACAATATGTGTCTAACCAAGTACATGTGCTTTACTGTTGATAGCACGGGTGCTGAGCAACCTTGGCAAAATAAGATTGAGTATCTTCTAGCAGTGCGGAAAGATCTCTGTGACTTATTAAGGGGAAAGAAGTAAATTTGCAGATAGGTATAGCATGACACAGTTGTGTACTGGAGGAAGAATGGCTTCCTGTTGTCATTTCTAGAGCATTATCCTAGGGGCCAGAGATGGTGATTATGGCGCTGTGTATTCATAGGTGCCAAGATAAGGTTAAAAAATAATAGTGAAAGTCTCTAAAAACAATATTGTGCATGAAATATAAAGGAGCCGCTTTACTTTGTAGTTTCTCTGGCGAAAGTGACAACAGCTGCACATGCATGTGAGCCCATGTACTGCTGGTAGCTGAATTAATTCCAGCAGCCTCTGCTGAGTGGATGTTACTGGCACTGTGTGCAGGGGGACCTGGAGGCGATAAGCAGCAAGGGTGGGGGGCAGTCCCAGCATTGACTCGCTGACACTGCAGCAGCTGCATTCTTGACCTGCCTGTGGGACTTTGTAGGAGGGAACTCTGAATTGGAAAAGGGACTCAGTCAAATCAAGTTCAACAAGTTTGGTTGAATTATAAAAATACATTTTTAGTAGGAGAACCTGAGATCTCAAAGCTGATATAGTGATGCCTTAAAGTATAAATCTCAAAATAGGAGACTTGGCTGAGCATGGTGGTGTGTGCTGTGATAGCACTTGGGGAGCTGGGGCACAAGGATTGAAAGTTCAAAGCCAGCCATGGCCTCATAGTGAGACTCTTTCTCAGAAAAACTAAAGGGAAGAAGAAGGAGTGGGAGGAAGAGGAAGAGGAAGAGGAAGAGGAGGAGGAGGAGGAGGAGGAGGAGGAAGAAACATAAACAACAAATACTCCAACCCAAAAGGGACATCAAACAAAAGACTGTAAGATTTTTTTTTTTGATGCAGTATTTTTCTAAAGTGAATGCTTCCTTATAATTTCTGTGTTCTTTATTCCTTTGAAACTTTTTATTAAAAAAAAAAATAAAGCTAAGGAATCTTTTCCTTTTTAGTGGTGCTGCAGGTTGAACCAGGGCTGTGGGCATTCTAAGCACTGAGCTACATCCTTAGGCCCCTAGGCATCTTTTGCCTGGCTTTCCGTTGTTCTGGGAAGTCTTGGAGCTCTAAAAGCCATGGTATCCTAGTCTGAGCACCTTGAGTGGGCTTTGAGGAGTCTCTGAAGCACCTAGAAATACTTGCAGGTGTTGCTTTGCCTGTAGGCACTGTCCTTGGTGGGAATCTCTAGTTTTAACACTTTGGTACCAAAGTATCCAAGCAATTCAAGATCTGTTTGGGTGGTTTTTGGTTGTTGTGTTCATAGTGATCCTCGGGAGGGTGCACAGCTGTTTTTTGTTTTTACTATGTATTTCTGGTTATGGTAGCTGCTGACGTAGGCAAGTGCTGTACCAGAGTTACACTTCAGCCCCCAAAGTTCTTCTGTAACCTGGTCATAAGCATATTTTCTGTGGCCATCAAGTGCTTTTTAAAACACTGAATTCATTGTCAACTCTTAATTAACAGTTGGGAGATTTCACATGAAAATCTGGATTCTGTGTTCAAGGGAATAAAATCAGAGGATCTTGGCCCTAGCCTCAGACCTGCATTTGTACCTGGTGACAGCTGCCTGGAGCTTCCTGGGGGATGCCCCTGGCGTAGAGGTAGTGTCACCTCGCAGTGGCCAGGCTCTCCGAGTGTGAATCACAGTGTGCCACAGTGTATATGGCATTGGCTTCAGTTCAGGAAAAGTGGATTCCAGGGGCCAGGGAGATGGCTCAGTCGAACAAGCGCTACCCTTGCAAGCTCAAGGGCCTGAGTACAATCCCTGGCTCT
>PVKA01036047.1:0-22142 GCA_004027165.1 Ctenomys sociabilis
TTTTTTTTTTTTTTTTTTTTTTTTTTTTTTTTTTTTTTTTTTTTTTTTTTTTTTTTTTTTGCTGCAGCTCTTCTGGTACAACTGTGAGCCTGTGGTTTCCCCTCTGTTGCTTCCCTGGTCTGGGGAGCACCGGGCAGGCAGAAGCTCTCCCTCACACTCACCAGAATGGGTGGGGGTAGATCGAGTGCTGGGAGAGTCACAGTAGTTCTTTCTCCAGTGGTGGGCTTTCCAGCAGGGGCTCTGCGGAGTTACCAGGGCCTGTCTGGGGCGTCTCAGGCAGGTCTCTGGCTAGGATGTCTTAGAGCCTGAGACTCTGGATGTCCCAGAGTGTGAGAAAGAAACTAAAGGCTCTCCTTCATCAGACATTCACTGAATCGGGATGCTGAGAGAGTTGGGTAAATTCCCACTCGCTTGGCAGGCTTGGGGGTAGGGGCTCCGAGGTGTTTTTGGCGAGTCAGCCCTAGATGTCTCAGGCCAGTTGCTCACTCTGTTATACACTTCTTTGTTTTGTTTTCTTTCTTCTTGCAATTTTACATGCATATATGGGAGTATTTAAACACATTGTGATTTTAAGAAAACAACTGTTTATGAAAAAAATGTCTCCTTGGAAATACTTCCATACTTCCAATAGTATACTTAATCCAACTGCTTAATACTTGTGATGAGCTCTCTTCTTTTGACAGCCCACCATGACTTCTCCAAAGTGTCACTATGTTCCACCATTGTGCTTTGGTTTTGGGCCCTGAGGATTGCTGCAACAGGAGGATGAAATGAAATTTGCCATGCCAGCCCTCAGGATGCCCAGTGTCTAGGGCTCTAGGTACTTGGAGATCATGATTTGGGCATCTGTCCCTGTCAGACATTTCTGCTTAGGCCTTACCTCAGGAAAATAGCTTTTATTTAGTTTCTTGAGAAACTGTTTATTTTACTTTCAAAATCTCCCCTGTGAGGAAGTCAGGTTTGGCAGTGAAAATGAATACCTTTCCAGGCCATTTGGAGGTTACAGTCTCATTTAATTAACTCAGCACCTGTGCAGGCTTGAGAGGAGAGGCTTGGAGATCACAGGGTCTTTGTGGCATCAGAAAAACTGACATGAAGCAGCTGTTCAGGTTTCAGGGTGCTCCCTCCCTTGCTCAGGGAATTCCTGTGCCTCTTCCTCCACACCTTTCCAGGTGCAGTCCTCCTTGTCTTCTGCTCCTCCTCTGGATGACCTCAGGCTGTGCCAGAAGGAACCCAGGGGTTGGGGTTTGAGTTCAGGCATGGCTTCCAAGGAGATACTTGGCCTCTGACAGTCTTCTTGCCTATCTGTCCTCAGTTTCCTCAGAGCTACCAGGAAGTAACTGTTGGGTTCCTTCATATATATATATATATATATATATATATATATATATATTTTTTTTTTTTTTTTTTTTTTTTTTTTTTTTTTTTTTTTTTTTTTTTTTTTTTTTTTTTTTTTTTTTTTTTTTTTTTTGGTCTTTTTGAGACAGGGTCTCATTATGCAGTTCAGGCTGGCCTTAAGCTCACTTTGTAGCTCAGGCTGGTCTCAAACTCACAACAATCCTTCTGCCTGAGCCTCCCGAGTGCTGGGATTACAGGCATGCGCCACCACGCCCGGCGAGACAGGTTATATTTGTTTCTTTAAAATACTAATAATCTAGACTGTGATAAATTTGATCAATGAAAAGGATAATTATAAACATTAGGAAATAAAAAAGCTATAACTACAAATATAAAGACATTAGTGACAGGATGCTATGTACGCAGCCTATCAATAGATTAAAGAATAGATGAAACAAAAAATTTCTTAACAAGGTAAGTATTAAAGTTTGACACAGTTTCAGATCTTCCAAACACCAAGGAAATACAAGCTATTTAGGTCTCCATTAATTTGTAAATCAGAGGGCCGGCCAGATAGCTCAGCAGACTAACGTGTCTGCTTAGGCAGAGCACAGCGACCAAGGTTCTATCCTCAGCATGCTGTACTGGCCCTGCCCCTGGGACATGATGAGATGGTGATTGGGGCTGAGGCTGTGGTATGTGCCTATAATCCCAGCACTTGGGAGGCTGAAAACAGGAGGTCAGTCTGAGTGATCTACATAGTGAGACACTGAACACACTGTAGACCCTGTACTAAATACATAAAAAAGTTTGTAAATTAGGTACACTGGAAGATTAGCAATAATATCATAATATAGCTCTTATCATCTTTAACATTTGATTTTTTTCTATCAAGGACTTTTACCTTTTCATTCTAAATAAGAATGTTACAGCTTTTCTTTCAGAATATCTGAATTGTCAACATGGGGATATCATAAATAAAATAATGACTACTTGAACACAAGCACAAGGATTCTATGGTGAGTCAATATCATTAGATATCCTCCATGGCTACTAAATGATCGATGATAGTAGCACATCCCTGGTAGATGCATTTGGACAAAGGCATGATTGGCCTCTAGGGTGGGGTGGAGTGGAACAGCATAACATTTCATTATGCTACTCAGAATTATGCATAATTTAAAACTTGTGAACTTCTTATTTCTAGATTTTTCCCTTTAATTTTTTTGGACCATGGTTGACCGCAGGTAGCCCAAACTGAGGAAATCCCAACCAGAGGTAAAGGAGTATAATTGTCATTGCAACTTAATCTGTGGTGTCGTTGAGATCAAGAATGTCTCCAGATGCCTCCTGTGCTCCTGGATGGGCCACAGGAAGGTGACTGCCTCATATGGACCTTGCTCTTAGCAGGTGGTTCTTGCCAGAAGGAGTGGTTCAGTAGAGTATAACTCCCTACTGGCACCCCCTTCTGTCTCTGCTTCCTGGCCTTCATGAACCTGTGTCCTGGTTCCTCTGCCATGCATTCTTCCTAGGAGGTGACGAACCATGGGTTGAAAAATGACCAAGACAACTTTCTTCTTTCTTAAGTTGTGAGCTCCAGTCATTATATACCAGCAATGAGAAAGCAACTAAGGCATAAGTGCTTCTGGACTTATTCCCCTAGTAGTTTCTGAGACTAATATTACTTCCTTATACAAACCATGTACGAACCATGCTAGAAATAAAAATTCAAACTAAGGTATCATGAATATAGAGTTAGGAAATTCCTAAACAAAGTAGTATCAAATGAATTTTGTTAAGCTTCTAAAGTGGAAGAAAGTTAAGTCCTAGAAACTAGGAGCTTTAATAGATAGCTAACCTTGGTTGAAATCTAGCCATTGTCCTTACCCTTTATCCCTCCCTGCTATTGTCATTCTGTTTGATAGGTATAGAGAAGCCTGAACTTTTATGCATCAGTAAACCCAGGTCAAGTTCTCCACATGTGGAGAAGACCACAGACAGCTTCTCAGTTGTATAACTGGTTCTCTTCTAGCATATTTGAGGCTGGAATGGGTGATCACCTTGTTCCAGTTTGCCTAGAGCTGCTCCTATTTTACAAGTGGAAGTCTCACATCTTGATGTGAGTCCTGGGCAGGTGGAACCACCTGTCACCTTAGATGGCAGCATACCAGCACTCATTACTGCCTGGTAGGGAACTCCAACAAATAGAATGAAGTCTTAGGAAAACTCAATTTGGTAAATGACAGCTTCGAATAAAGACCTGAGATCCTCATAATTAGAGTGCCTTGAGAACAGACTTCCAATAATATCAGTACTGCTAAGCACTTTCTAGTTCCAGAACCAGAGGCAAGGCCTCCTCGACCTTTCCAATGATCCTCACAATAAGCCATTGAAATAGGTATTATTATCCTATTGTATATGAAAAAGCAAAAGCGAACTGGAACAAAGGTTAAAAAAATGCAGCAATCAATTAATAACATATTCTCTGCTTCCATGAAAGTAACAGCCCCAATTAACAGTGTCATGTGGCTGCAGCTCTGTTTCCAGAGCTCATTGGTGCTTTAAAAACAAGTGCCAACTCCCTGCTAGTGTGACTGATGTGTCTGTGCTTGCTCCCTAGGCCCAGCTGTCACATGAAATCCTCTTCAGAGTTTTCCCTCTAATTTCTCCCTAGAGCATGCAGGTGGCCTGGCCTGTTCCTGGCTGCACATCCACAGAGGATTCCTCCGCTTGAGCAGGGAGCACCATGGCCATGCAGTTTTGGAGGTCCCTGGGATGTCCTGCCAGAAGGAATTTTGCATGGCTGAACAGAGGTTGCACTCAGAGAAGTGTCCTAGGTTGGAATCTTTGGGTATCACCAGAAGCTCTTGGCAACTTAGATATCATGGCTCCCAACCTCTGGCCACTTTAACATCTAAACACTTTGTGATGAGCAAACATATCAGAGTCTGGTAGGCTCCAATACAATTGTTAAATTGTTACCAGTCCATAAATATTTTCTTTTCTCCATCGACTTCTTTACTTTTTTTCTTTACAGAAATGCTGTGTTGACTGCTAATTGTTCAAATGCTCTGTCAGCATAGAACCCAGCACAGTAAACTAAAGGAGCATAGGGTACTGGGGTGAGGAGCTATGTACCTTGTGGAAAAGACAGGAGAAGGCTGTGCTCACCAGGAAGCTGCTGACTTGGAAACTGAGCATGTGTAGGAGGAGAGGAGACTTCTATTGGCTAGAGAGCATGCTTTGTGATCAGATGGGCACTGAGAGTGGTTGAATGCCAGGCCTGGGAACAGTAGATTTAATCCAGGGACCACCTATAATTATAGCTCTCTAAGGAAACTGAAAGTCATTTCAAACACAGGCTGGTGCAGCTCATAGATCCAGATGCAACAGAAGCCATTGGATTCATTTCAGATAAGAAAATTATAATCTCTGAGCCTCCTTTCCCCACTCTCTTCAAACACTGGTACCCCACTGCAACTAAACAAAGACAGGGGATAGAAATAAAGGACCATTTTTATCTGTATGTTCAAAATAGTTACAATAGATATACAGCTACCTTTTCTTAATCCAATGAATAGAAAGATTTGTTCTAATAGCGTTCACGGACAGGATATCATGTCTGCATCTCGTACTATGAATAACCACTAAGACAACAATATGCAATGTATTAATTATTGAAGCTGTCCTACTAATCAGTTTTGAAACTGTCTCATTGCTATTTGTTTCTCAATAAAATTATTTTTAAAAAACACTGGTTCTATCAAGCCCAGTTTAAATAAGACCAAACTCAAGCTCATGGAAATCAGATGCCTTCTTTATGTCCAGGATTCAGAGCCAGGTTCACCAGCCTCCATTGTGCCTTGTCTGCAAGGCAATCCTTTGAAATTTTTTTAATGATGTTTAATATTTATTTTTCCAGAGTGAACACTTCATTTTACATTCTCATCATGTATGTATGAAAGCTACAAGGAAATACTTCTCTTCCCTATTGCTAATCATATTGTTCCCATCTGGAAGATCTTTAGAAGTTATTCTAGAGCTAACATCTTCCTTGAAGCTTTTCTTCTGATAGTCTGGAAGACTGTCAGTAAACACTCTCACTTTTCTGACTAACAACAATTACATGATAACAAATGAAAAAGTTTTTGATAGCAATGACTATGAATGTATCTACATATATTTTTGTGATACTTCTCAGAGGAAGAAATACAAGAAACAAATAAATACATGAAAAAATGCTCCACATCACTAGCCATTTGTGAAATGCAAATTAAAACAACACTGAGATACCATCTCAACCCAGAAAGAATGGCTGTCATAAAGAAATCACCAACAATAAATGTTGGAGAGGCTGTGGGGAAAAAGGAACCCTTCTCCACTGCTGGTGGGAATGTAGACTGGTGCAACCATTTTGGAGATCAGTGTGGAGACTCCTCAAAAGACCAAGACTGGAAATCCCATTCAACAGCTATCCCCCTACTGGGAATTTTCCCAGAGGAACTGAAAACATCGTCTCATAGTGATATATATGTGCATCTTTGTTTATAGCAGCACAATTTATGATAGAAATTCTGCTTAATATTCTTTATTGCTTGAATTCTGACTTATTCCAAAACTGTATTATCATATTGTCATAATCTGTGTTGTACAAAAGTTAATTTTCAGAAGCTATTTCAAAACTTCTCTTACATTTTTGACTTAAGAGATCTTCATTTAGTCAATATTTGTTCATAGTTGTTACTAGAGGCTAGACAGCAGAGACAGGTCAAATAACAGTACCAAAATAGTTACAGAAGAGGAGTAAGTTTTAACATACATTCATTATGGCTTGCAGTGATTTACATTTTATATTTTTATAAACTCCAAAAAGAGTTCAGGGCTGGCCAAATAGCTCAGAAGATTAAAGCATTTAGAAGCAGGTGCAGGCCCAAGGGTTTGGGCAAGAGTTCGATCTCCAGGCTGGCATGCCAGTCCTGACACTGAGGTGCGCTGAGACTGAAATTGAGACTGGGCATGGTAGAGCATGTTTGTGATAGCTCTTGGGAGGCTGTAAACAGGAGAATCACTACAAGTCCAACCTAGTTTGTTTGTTTGTTTATTTATTTTATTTTTGTATTTAGGAGAGGGAGTAAAGAGTGTACATATAGGGTTTCACTGCATAAATTGGACTCATAGTGATCCTCCTGTTTACAGCCTCCCAAGTTCTGGAATTACAGGTGTGCACCACCATGTCCAGTCTCAATCAAAGTCTCAGTGTGTTCCAGGGGCAGGAATGGCAGGGCAGGCAAGGGAATCAAACTCCTGGCCCCCACATGTGCCTAAGCAGGTGCTTTAATCTGCTGAGCTATTTGGCAGGCCTACACATCCTCTCAAGTAGTGAGACCTTGAATACCCTGTAGACCCTTTCCTAAAATACAAAAAAAAAAAAAAAAAAAAAAAAGACTTTTAAAGGTTCTTAACACAAAGAATATAAGGAGATGAAAATGCTAACTCTGTGAGTAGATCATTAAACAGTACATATGTATATCAAACCATCACTTTCGACTCCATAACTATGTATAATTAAACAAAAATGCTTAAAACTTTAAAATTATACTTCTGTATTTTCATATATTTTGTAGCTCACAAGCTGTGGAATTTTAACTTCTTATGTTAGGTCTATTATGATAATATTGAAGACATCAAGAGCAGTGGTGTCAAGGAGTTACAAGTTCAAAATCTCTGAGCTCGGGAAGTATCTTTGCATTTTTCTTGTTTGTCTGCTTGTTTTGATACTGGGGATGAAACTCAGGATCTGGTGCTTGCCAGGCAGGTGCTTCTGTCACTGAGCTATCTTCCTGACCCTTTCTGTTTGTTTTGATTATTTTTTTCCGACACTGTACCCTTCTTAGGAAAATACCTGTGGAAGAGAATTGTCTTTGGTTTGTGTCTGCCAGATTCAACTCAAACACACCAGCCCTTTTGTCTGTAAAAATCTATTTGTCTTAAGAAACTGATTCTAGGCATAAAAGTATCCTTTGCTACTTGCTCAGGTAGGACAGGTTCATCACTCTATAGTTTAATTTAACTTAATTTTTTATATGTTTAGTACAGAGTCTGCAGGGTCTCACTGCACACATTGGACTTGTAGTGCTCCTCCTGTTTTCAGCCTCCCAAGCGCGGGGATTACAGGTGGGCGGTGCCAACTCCAGGTCTCAGTCACAGTCTCAGCGCACCCTGGGGCAGGTGAGCATGGCACACATCGAGACCTAGCCCCTGTGCCTGCCTAAGCAGGTGCTTTAGTCTGCTAAGCTATCTGGCCAGCCCTTATTTTATTTTAGAATAAAAATAGAGTCAAAAACAAATAGTAAGAAAAAGACAGAAGAAAGGTAACATACAATAGTACATATGTTACAAAACCCATGACTGAATACTTCCTGTCTTGGTTTTCTAAATGTGTACCATTTCTAATGTCTTTTCAATAATTACACTCTCTTTAAAATAAATTAAAGCAAAAAGGAAAAAAAGATTTCTTGAAAACAAGCATTGATATTCAATTATTTTGACTCTACAGTTTATATTTTTAGATTACTTTTTGTCCATAGCTCCTCGGTGGCTTAAAAATAAACCCAACTAATTTTTCCATTTGTTTTCCTGGTAATTTACTGTATTAGGAAGGATAAAGTTTGTATCTGTCTTAGAATGTGAGGCTTTGTTAGTATTTGAATACCATGCCTAGTTTTTAAATTTTATAGTATTTTCATGGCTTTACTGAGTTTATTTTCTATTTCCATTATAGTCAAATATCACTCTTTTGTAATAGTTTATTAACATCTCACTCAACTTTTCTTACATTTCATTTGATTTTTTTTTCTTTTCATTTCTCTCTTTTTTTTAAAATGTGGAATCAGGGATTGAACTAAGTTCTTGTGCTTTCCAGGCAAGTTCCTATTCTACTGAGTCATCTCCCTGGCCCGTTTTTCTTTTCTTATCTTTTTTTTTTTTTTTTTGACAGAACCAGGATCAAACTCAGGCCCTTGTGCTTGCCAGGGAAATGTTAATTCCACTGAGCCATCTCCCTGGCTCCTGTTTTTGTTTTCTTGATAGAATGTTTTGACTTGCAGTCAAATATGCATTGGTTTCTAATATATACATTGGTTTATTTATAAAATATATAATATATAATTTATTTATAATATATGAGTTGTTTATTTATTTATTTACAATTTTTTGTAAATATGTTTTAGTTGTTCTCATATGTGTTGATGTATCATATTTTTATCTTGTAAATGGTACAAATTAGTTAATTTTTTCATTTTATCTGATTAAATAAAATATTTGTTTTTCATGCTGCATTTCCCTAATCATTTTTGCTGTTTACTTCTTGCATGCTTTCCTGAATACTATTAAGCTTATTCTAAAGATTCATGGCTCATGTGTTAAAGTGTATGGCCCAGTGTTAGGTCATTTGTGGTAAATGACTAATATCCACTTGGAAGAAAGTGAATTTTTACATTATTAGGCACAGTGTTTTATTCATTTTGACTAGGTGCCATAAATTCTGCTTTCAGATCTCTGTAATTACTAAACTTTCTCCTGCTTAGTTCGTCAGCTATGGAGAAAGCTATGTGAAAATACCCAACTACGCTTCCAAGACCTTAGGCATTTATTTTCAGTCTGTCAATTTTTGTATGTATATCTGAACATATTTGTTATATTAGGCCCTTTATAGTTATTAACTGTCAGCCTTTATATTCAGTACTATTTCTTGCTTTAAGGTTCATGTTTGTGATGTGAGTAGATGTACTTTAGATAGGTATTATATAAAAGGATAGATAGCTATCTAGATAGGTTGATGGATCACCAAATGCTGAGTCTGTTCTAGGGCCCAGTAGCACAGAAATGTTTTCAAACATTTTAGTGACAAACACCAACTCTGTTCCAGAATCACCGAGGCCTGTGCCAAGGCTCTCATTGGGGCTGGTCAGATGATCCGTATGGCATCATCAGCCACATTGGACATCTCTAGCTCAGTCAAATCTCCTGATTGTAAAGCCTAAGTGTTCCAGACCTGCTGTAGAACTTCTTCCACTCTGGGTCTTATTTGAGCATGACCTCTTCAATCACCTGAGTACTCAGAGCAGAAATCTTGAGCATATTTTTTTTTTTTAAATTTTCATCATCCAAAGACTCTCCAATGGTCCTGCATTTTTCTTCATGGATGCAACAACTTGACCCTTTCCCTTACAAGAGCTATTTTAGCATGCCTTTCACCTCTGACTTGTTAATTAACCGCCTTAATCTCCCTTGAGTTCATCGCCTGTCTTCTGACATGCCTCTATCATATACAGTACAGGATTGCTTGCTACTTACTGCTATACTGGTACAGTTGAAGAAGTGCCATTAATTTAGTGGAACAGTGTGACCACCTACAAAAATATCAGCATAGTCTTCTCCCCATGAACTATATACTGATAGAGATCAGGAAAATGTGAATGGTCTTGAGAAAGAGTGGATGTTTACTTGTGTTTCCCTTATGTGAAGGCATCTGCTTTTCATTTCTGTGAGTAACTAAATGCATTTCCAACAGATCAATAATGTCAAAACAAATGCTAGAATGTATTTGAGTTGGTAAAAATATTACTTTTATTTTTTTTTTTTTTTTTTTTTTTTTTTTTCCTTTTGAGACAGGGTCTCACTATGCAGTTCAGGCTGGCCTTAAGCTCACTTTGTAGCTCAGGCTGGTCTCGAACTCACAACAATCCTCCTGCCTCAGCCTCCCGAGTGCTGGGATTACAGGCATGTGCCACCATGCCCGGCTAAAAATATTACTTTTAGTACAGCAGTTTTTATCAGAAATGCTACCTGTTTAAATAGTCCACAGTAATCATGAAAGATCCATTTGGAGTTGCAGAAATTGAGATTTGACTTGAGTAATAATATGATGCCAGCAGTCACCTTTGTTAGTTTTTCATGGTGGTGTTAATTTCTGAACTTACTCAAAGTGTAGAGTGTTGTTTCTGGTTTATAATTTTGTCAGGTTGGCATGCATGATCTTCAACTTTTATGTGTTCATAAAAACTCTTTCTCTACATGTCTGGGATCTCTTCATTTGGATGTGAAATCTATTTATATCAGTTTTGCCCTGGGAATCTGGGACTATCACAATATGGATCTATAGATTCCTGGGACCATGATGAAATCTGGGTTTGAACCCCATGTGTCACCTGGCTTCAGTGAAACACCACTGTATCCAAATGAACATGGTGAAAATTGTTATTTAGGGGTTCCTGGCATTAGTGTTAGATCAAACTTCATACCAAACAATTTCCAATATCCGCCTACTTTCTTTGACTATACAGACATCTTGGTAAATTATTACAATTGGTTGAGGGAAAGCCTGCGAGAACATTATCAAAATTATAGTGGTTTTGTAGAGTACTTCTTCAGGTCGCCCCAGCCTGGCTTTCAATCATAGGCAATGTTTCTGTGAACTGCCTTCCATCTGATAATAGGATAATGTAATTGCAATTTGAAATTTTCCATTGTGTTGGAGGACAGCCACCTTTATGCAACCAGCTTTCAAATTTTGTTATTGTGCAAATTGAGTGACAATTTTACCAGTTCTGTTTTTTAGTTGGCACAAGCTTATTAAATTGGACATATTTAATCTTCTCTTCAATGAGTGTCCATCCAGTTGCCTGCAATAAAGAAACAGTACTTGGGGAACTGAAAAAGAAGAGTATTCTTTTTCCTTATTGTATAAACTGTCTATCATTTTATTCAGTTGTCCATGTATCTTTCCGGTAGGAACACCACAGTGTATTACCCATCATTCATGCCTCCGATAGAAAAAAAGAGATGTGATGCTCTCTGTGACATTGAGGCCCACTATGTTACCTCTGTCTCTTGACTATTGCTACTATGAAATCCTATCCTTGCCAATTTTAAGGTGGTTTGTCCCATGGCAGCCTCTCCCACACTGGTGAAGCCCACAGAAGTCAACCACCACCATTTCCCAATGGTGGCTGTGCCATCAGGTATTAGATGTCTTGCGGTATGAGTGAAACAGCCATTCTTTGGGCTCATCTGGTGAACGTAGGTGGTTCTTCTTCCAGATTTAGATAATAAGTTTTATTGTTTTCACATTGATTTGCCTTGTGGCCCCTTCGTTAACACTTCTAATTGCTTTTGGTTTCTTATTTTTCTGTTCTAATTCCTTGTTATATCTATGAAGCAATCCAAGAAGAGAATCAGAAGTAAACTCAGAAATGTTTGCCAAAATATTGAACTGTAAGTCAGAGGATTATACATGCTCTGGCAGCTTGTGAGAGTGTGGTCTACCTTCCATCTCTGCATTTTGTTTCAATTCTCTTAATATACAGTTCCACGTAACCTTTCCCAGCCATTTTATCTCCCATGCTTCCAGCCACATTATAAACTAATGCTACAATGACTTCTGTATGTAACCTACATCCTCCTGGAGCATGGACTTTACTTCCTCATTTTACCTATCCTAAAACATAACCTCACATATTTGTCTGGTGGCAGGGAAGGTTGCATGTCACCTTTTAATAAGGAAGAATGCACTGTAAAGTATGGCCTGTAACAAAACTGCCCCAACAGTCATCTTTATAGGGTTCATGCTAAGGGGAGTTTCTTTCTTGTAGCAAGGGTAAAGGGCTTATGCTGCTGGTTTAGAAGACTAAAGAAAATTTTTAGTTCAAGCTTAGTAAGCTGACTTACTAAGAATTATCTCATTTCTGGCCTTGAGTTTGCTTTTTACCTAAGTTAACTTTGACATGGGAGAGCAGTTATGCCTTCAATCTCCCTTGAGCCTGAAGCCTGGAGCTGCTGAAAAGAGAATCTTCTTAAATGTGTCTTATAGGCCTGATAGCTTTTATGGTATGCTTTCAGTTCATAACTGGATAACTCTAGTCTGTCATTTTTCTATTCTAAGGTTCCCAAAGTGTTAGCAAAAAGCAGCCTGCTCCACAAACTCTACAGTTACCATTATCCCCATTTCATTCAAATGCTACATGCTCCAATCTTTCCTCTTATACCTGTACTTTATCTCAATAAATTACTGATGAATGACTTGGCAATTTTGTTATCAGCAACCCTTCTGTAACAGTAATGGGATCCTGCTGCCATCTATGTGATAAAATGCCAGCCCTAAATCTCAGCTCTAAGGATCTCTTTTTAGAGCTACTTCTTATACCAACTACCTTAGCTTCATTTCCATCCAAGGTAGAATCAACAGAAGATGACATAGAACTGTTTGGTTTAGAGCTTTGTGGATAAGTGAAGGGCAATGGGAAGAGTGAGAGAGTTAAGAGAAAACTCTCAGAGAAGTTGGCTTTATCTTTAGAACATCCCTAGAGCATGCATCTCTGAACAATCTGCCTGGGGAAAGGAGATGTGAAACACTGACCTTACTTGTCAAGGATTTCTCAAAGGTAGGTCAACCTTTCCAAAATCCTGGATTTTGATTACAGAGTATCTCCTCTCCTCAGCCAATTCACAGAATTGGAGAAGCCCTAGGACCAGATGGAGAGGTGTGGCATACACCCCTGAGTGAGGTAGTGTTAGACCAACAAGAGAGGAAGACAGTGGGAGTCTGGTGACACAACCTTGTGGAGAAAAAATAGCAATCCAACGACTTTGAACAGTACACAAGAATTGAACTGCACAGTAATACACATAAGGGAAAACCCAGCGGAAGTGGCATCAGGCATGGCCAGATCCCACAGCAGAAAGAGCATCTCCATCTGTCTCTCAGCTCAGTTTTCTCCTGTGGTGTTTCATTCAGACAGAGCTTTCAGATATGATTGCACAATGGTCATCCAGAAGCTTGAGTTTCCGTATCTCGTTCACTCAGCCACCTCAGAAGAAGGAAGCTGCCTTTTCTAGCGGAAATTTCATTGAAGATTGCCAGCTTCAGAGCTTCTGCTTATCCCCTAAAGAGTGACTGGACAACCCCATAGAGACTCTGGGGCCTGGGCTTTAGTCGTCTTTGTTCTTTGTTAGTCTAAAATCTTTTGGTCGCTATGTCTAGTCCTATATCTGGATTTCTAATAGTTTCTTGATAAATATTAGGTAAATGAGCAAATAAAGAAATGGCAGTCAATCTACAACTCTTGAGTTATATTGTCCTCAGGAGCAAAAGATATCCCAACAACTGAGGCCAATTCATGTAAACAGAATAGGTTAATTCTTTGGGAAAAATCTAGAACTGCATTTGTTCTCCCAAACTTTTGGAAAATTATTTTCTATAATTAAGCAAATTAGTGCTCACTTTATAAATTACTTTCTATATTGTAAGGTACTGATCATTTCAGTAGATATCTAGTGGCAGTATGGATTGCATTTGATTCACCTCACTGGAGGTAATTGGATAGTTTCAATGATATTTGAAAAAAATATGTAGACAAATGTGGAATATTAGTAAAAAATTCCTTTGGGTACACAGGGCATTTGCGCTACATAGGTTGCAACTAACCAAGACTGGGACTGCACCAAAGGCTGGTGGGGGTTATTAGGAGGTCTGTAAGAGGAATGATGGCCGGGAAGTGAGCATATAACTTCCAACAGAAGAGTCTCAAAGATTTCTTTATAACTTTTCTACCCAAGAAAGAAAGGAGTCTGGAGAGAGTTACAGCAAGAGTCAAAGCCCCTCATCCTTTCTCCAAATTCCTTATTGCCAATCACACAGAACTGTATATTTCTTTACAGCCCCTCCATGCTTTTTCTGACTTCCTTTTTGTTTAAGAGTTGACAATAATTTTCCAACCATTTCACAAAAAATCAAATGCAGTCCCAAATAGTTCCCAGAGAACTAACTCACCCCCCTACGTGATTTGGCAGACATCACTTGTTACTCCGAGGAGACAACCTCAGAATGATGCCTCACCATATATTCATCTATCCATCTGCTATGCTATGGGACCATTAAAAGCCTGATGTTATACTAGCACAGAATACTTCAAATCCTACACAGGGCACTGAGCCTTTAAATGCCATGGCTCTTCCACTGTGGTTGATGGGACCTATCCAGCAGGTTTTTGGGTGACATATAAAGGGACATTGCTAGTGACAGCTGCTGATCTGGCTCTAAAAGGTACTGGATGGCTAAGATATGTGAGTTGCAACTTCTTCTTTTGTCTTGCCATGATTTTTAGTTCCTATTAAAATTCTATGTAGAGGATGATGACTGCATGGAAAAGGGGCTTCAGAGAAGTGAAGAGACTCACCCAAAGTTGCACTGTCAGGGAATGGTTGTGTGCAGAATACTGGTTAGCACAGTCATCACTGGATGAATTTCAAGTCTGCTGGGCTCCAAAAGTTTTGTAATAAGCTGGCTATTCACTTCTTTCTCCTGCTTCTTTGTGAACAGTCAAAGAATAGGCTGAAGGCCTTACATCTTTGTGTCTCAGAGGCAAGCAGTGTTTGATGCTCAGGGATGCCCAGGAAATATTTATTTGTTCTTCCCTGACCTACTTCTCAGGGTCCCCTGGTGTCACTGACTGAGCTTGCCTGCTAAACAGGGTTCAGGCAGTGAGGCCGAGGAGTGAACCTGAGCTTTCTGTGCAGGTACAGACACAGAATATGCTGTAGACACAGGTCAGTCAATACCAGGGAGCATGTAGTGATGGGGTGTGGCTTTCACTTCTAAAGATTAACCCATAGACTTTAGCCAGTGTTGGTGAACCTCTGGCTTGTGCTCCACAGCCACTGTTTGTTAGCATTGAAAGTTCCAAAGGATTTGCCCTCATTGGTAGACCAAAGACCTAAAATCTCTTGTTTCTTACCTATAACATACATAGTAGGATGTTTTTATTTTTTATTTTTTTGGCAGAACTGGGGATTGAACTTGCCCTCACACTTGCCAGGGAAGTGCTTATTCCACTGAGCCATCTCCCTGTCACAGATGCTTTTATAGTTACAGATTAAGTCAAACAGAAAAAATAATAATAATACTAAACTTAAATTGATGTTTTAAAAGCTGCATGATTTCTCAGACCTTCTCTTAGCCCACTGAGTAGTGTCAATCTTTAAGAGGAGCTTGCAGATCCCATCTATGCCATGTGCACCTGGTCACTGCAAGGGCTGCTCAAGGCGAATTCGAGGGGATGTGTCTCAAGCTTAGTGTCCTTGAAACACTCCTTGGAAATACTGACAAAACTCTTGGTAGGCACTAAAAGTAGTATTTGTTTTGACTGTTATTGCCATAATTATTAGTGTTGCTTTATTATTATTTATCAGTTAAAGTAGTGAAAGGCTGAGGAGCTGAATGACCCCAAGGCTATACCTTAGATTTAACAATGTTCCAAAAGACGTTCACGTGACATTCAGATGGGTCCATCTCTTGTGAATTTTGCTAGCATTAGAACATAGGAATTGAAAGTAGACAAATCCCTTCCATCCTTGCTAATTAGGGTGATGGATTTTGGAGATGGGACTGTGCCATGTGCAGCAGAGATGATACTTTTGCTTTTAATTAACTGTACAGGGATTTGAGGGGCGCAGGAGAAGTGGAGGCAATCTTCCAAGTGCACACTTCTTCCTCCCACCTCAAACGTTTCAACTCTGTAAGGACCAGCAATAAAGAAAACAAGAATGCAAATACCACTTAGTATTTTCAGTCCTCTCAAAGACATATGGACAGCGTGGAAAGGGGAGATTTACAGCACTCTGCAAGCCAGCTTTCTCTTGAGACTTCTCAGGGGAGGTGCTACTTATTCTTTCAACAACTTCAATCACAAATAGTCACTTAAATGATGAATCATTTCTCATAATTTGCATGCACATACTTGGGTCCACAGTATATTTCTGACTTTTAGTGCCTGCCCAATATTCACATGTCTTTGTGAAGCGTGAGATGGTAGAGGGTAAACTGGACAGCGAGCCCTCCTCTGGGTTCATAGCTAGAATCTTCTATTCAGGTGCAGTGAGAGTTTAGCCAGGGCCCTTATACATGTCTCTGTCTTCCCCTAGGGTTGTGTCAATCTGTGGTGAGAGTGCCTAGACTGTGCCTGGCCCTGGATGCTTTGTGTCATTTCAACAAATATTCAGTGGTCACCTACCAGGTTCTGTGTGGAGAGGTCATAGCCTGCTTCTAACCTCAGAGAGCTCATAGTCTCAATGAGTATGTAAAGGTGGCCTCCACAAGTGCATCAAGAGGGCTAGTTGTCAGAGAAAGCATCAGAGAAGAAGTTACTAGTGCAGCATAATTGGATGCAGAGGATATACAGAAGTATATCAGGTGGGCTGGGTGGGACAAAGGCTTTCGGATGAGTGCGGACAGCCATTGCACTTGAACAGAAACACAAGAAAGGACAGATTATGTTGAGAACAGACATCAGTCTGTTGGGACATCAGTCATGCACAATCATGTATGAATGTGTTTGGGGCTGGGGGTGGGGTGGTTATGGACAGTAAAAGCAGAAATGAAATATAACCACAAATAAGGGTCAAGATCTTGGAGGTTCTTAAAATCATGGGCTCCTGCTGCTCTAAAGTGTGCATCTTTTCCTGGGTGTCTTCCTATTTAGACAGAATGGAACCCGCACTTCCATGTCAGAGCCTCCGACCTGGCCCTGGCCCTCCCTAGCCTTGTGTTTCCTACCTATGTGCAGAACTTTGTCCCCAGATGCAGGCATATGCTCCCTCCAGGTTTTTGTACTGTGTTCCTTCTGTCAAGTGTCAGATGGCTTCCGTGCATCTCCAGGTTCCACTTACCCAGCAACCAAGCCATTGACAAAGTGCTGGTGCCAACTGCTAGGTTTTGCTGCCCACTGCCCTTCCACCTCCCAGCCTGATCTTCTGAGAGTCAGGTCTCTGGGACCTCACAATTCAGCCTGCTGAGATGAATGGGCAATGGCTAGAGAATGAAAGCAGAGGATTCAGGTTCCAAAGCCTCTCTGAGAAACGTTTTATGGATGGCTGCTTTCAGGCTGAGAAAAGTTAAAATTTCTCCTGTGGTTGCACAGCTAATAAATGGCAAAAATTGGATTTGTACCCAGATATCTGCTTCTATGGTGGATGGTGCTGGAGCTCAGTGCCAACTCCTTCACTGGGCAGGACATCCCACCCCAAGCCAAGGAAGGCTCCCAGTGAGGTTCCCTTCTCCTTGCAGTGCCAGAATGTCCCTCCTCAGGGCTCACTCTGTAGCTAAAGATAGGGCTGGCAAGTGAAAGGAATCTTCAGTGCACACAGACAAGAGCTGCTAACTATTTTACCAATCAGAAACCACCAACTAACCTCTGACTGGGGCTTTTTCCTTAATCAATCAAATATTTTCTTGTTAAAGGCTGTCTCTAGGCAGATTAAATGTCACATTGAGTGACAGGCACACTATCAGCCACTGGGTGCTTTTCTTCATATTTTGTTCTTGTTCATCACTGACTTTCCTAGAAATGGTGCACAGACATTCCTCTGGAAGATACTAGATGATTCTTTAGTCTTTGAACTTCTATTCACCCTTCAAAACTGGGCATCTGGCTGGATGTGGTGGCACATACCTGTAATCACAGAACTTGGGAGGCTGAGGTAGGAGGATCATTTTGAGCTTGAGACCAGCCTGGGCTACAAAGTAAGCTCAAGGCCAGCCTGAACTGCAGAGTGAGACCCTGTGTCAAAAAGATAAAACAAAAGAAAACAAAACAACAAACAAAAAACTTTGGGAATTTGAGCTTCTCTGGGGGCCTTGGGTGACTGATTTGTCCTCTTCTGTCCATGCCCCCTCTGAGATGGATTTGTGGGTAAGACTCCACTGCCAATGCCATCTCATATTCTGGGTCTCTCCAGGGCCCTGAGCTTCCACGACCCAGAAGAGGGCTGATTCCTAGCCAGGGCTGACTGAGAGTTCATCAGATGATGCCTGCATAAACAAGTCAGGGATTGGACACAGTCTCCAGGACATTTCTCCTAAAAATAAAATTGCAAAGCAGACCTCTCCCCCACCCCAGCTTTTGCTAAAGCTCATCCTGCTGAAGGTTGAGGCTGCTACACACAACAAAACTTCCTTTTTGTAGAGAAAAAAACATACATAAAAAATATCATTCTGTCTTCCTTCTTGTGTTCCCTGATGAGGGGACTATAGCTGCTCCCTGCATCACCTGCTCCCCAATTAGCAGCACTGGGTCCAGACACTGAGGGCTGGACCTGCTCTTCAGCATAGTGAGCAAACAAGCCAGTAATAAATCCCCAATTAGCAAGAAGGCAAATTGATTGAGCCCTTTTTTGTCTTCCTCCACTTTTGTTTAGTGTTCTTTGTAAACAAGGCTGTGTGGCTGGCATTCAAGGGGAAAGAAAATTGAATTTAAGTCCTTTGAGACTTGCCATGATTAATGTCATGCCAGGTAAGCAATAAAAAAGTGCATTAAAAACTACAAAAATAATTCTGCTCTTCAACCAGTGAAAGTTATCTTCCTATTTGCATAGGGACACATCTCAGACTCTGCTGCAACACTTAGATACGAAAACATGAGCCTTCTATGGAGAGGGACTTTCACCATCTCTGCACGCATAAGTGGTGAGTTTATATAAGACACCTACTGTGTGCATCAGAACATATAAACACATACCATGTTCCTGAGGGTCACAGCCAGTGGGTACAACAAAAACACGTGTCAATCTATTTATGTCAGGTAGGCAGACCTGTCCTGTAGTAAATAGTAACTCTGGGTGCCTGGAGACAATACATGGTTGTCTCCTTGCCATTTTTAAAGTGGCGACACCAAACACAAATTTATTAGGGTTCTACAAGATGCTTCACATGAAACGTTAGCACAGAAACTGGTCCTTTGCTAGATACATAACTGATAAATCTGAGCTGTATTTATCCATGCACATAGTCTCTATGTGTGCATGCACAGATATGTGTGTAATACATCTGTGATGTTGTGTTTTTCTATCTTGCATGTAAACAGTAGAATTAATGGGCCCATTTATATGTGTGTATGGTGGCTATAAATGTTCATGTATTGAATTTACAGTGACATCTTAATAGTATTTTTGCTAAATGTTTTAAAATATGTTACCCACCTAGGTATGATGTGCAACCAGGCATTTTAAATTAGGCATACATATACTCATACATGTTTTGACACAGTTCTGCAACACATTTAAGCTTTCTGAGATTCTGTCTTTTCCTCCTCAGAAAAATGGGAAATTAAGAAACCTAACTTAGAATGTGCTTGTGCGGTTAAATGACATGGTTTGTGAGATTTTCTCACTTGCTTCCAAAAAATTGCCTTGGTGCCTCCTTTCCACTTGTCTTGTGAATGTAAGACAAATGTGAAGGGCTCTCAACCCCAAACAGAATCCCAGGTGGCCAAAGCCAAATTGTGAATGTGTCTTTCTGTGTCCTCAGCTGAATGCTAATATGCCAGCTCCCCAGGGTAGAGGACCCCATGAAGATGGCTTGGCAGTTTATGGTGATCATATTGAGGAACAGCAAGAGCAGCATAAGGGTTCAGAAGAGTTTAGCAGTATGCTATCTGTCATCTTTTCTTTTCTTTTATATTTATATTTAGGGAAGGGTCTACAGGGTGTTTAGGGTTTCACTACTAGGTTGGACTCATAATGATCTGCATGCTTACAGCCTCCCAAGAGTTGGGATTACAGGTGCATGTCACCACGCCCAGTCTCAATCACCAGCTCAGTGCACTCCGGGAGTGGGGTTGGCATGGCAGGCCCAGGGATTGAATGCCCAGCCCCTGAGCCTACTTTCAGGCACTTTAATCTGCTGAACTAGGGGACAGAGAGATGGGTCAGTAGAATAAATGCTTCCCTGGCAAGCACAAGGTTCTGATTTAAGCCCTGGTTCCAAAAAACAATCTGCTGAGCTTGGCTAGACCTCTATCAACTTTTCTTACTACTGATTCTCAAGGTTGCTTGGACTAGTGTTTCCCTTCTCTGCAGTATAGTCACCCCATGCTTGGCAGACCAGGATCTTTCTTTTATCATCTGGTTCATGGCACCTAACCAGTCATGTCATTTGACCCCTTATCTCTACAGTTGGCTTCATTGCAGCATCCAGAGGTAAAATCTTACTGTGAAATCACACAGTTCCTCTATTCATCCCCTTCATTGGCCTCTTATTTCTCTAAGGTAGTTTCCTTCCAGGTTAGCATCCTAACTCAGCTTGACTTCAGAAAACTGCCTTTCCACTTGATCTTAGAAGAATATGGACTCACTGCTACACTGGGTGTGGGTGTGTCTCCTCAATCTGCTGTTTCTTCCATGTAAACATCTATAGAGCTTGCTTCCTCTCTTCTTAGACCTTTCACCAGTGGGGAATCCCATCCTAGACCATGTTACCTGGAAAATTTCTAAAACACTTGCATTTGGAGCCTTTGTGGAGTCTGTTCCCAGGAGTAATGCCTGTAAGTGCAGGAAGCTGGGACAGGGGTGAGTGAGGTGTTAGCATGTAGCACGGTGCCTCCTTTGACTCTGTGAGGAGATGTGGGGCTGTCATGGTTCCCCAGTGTATGGCTGGGGGCCAGGCTTCTAACTTCCACACCCAGTTATCAGAGATGGTCATTGGGGAGGGTGTCTGCCCTAGGAGAAGAAGCTGTCTCAAGAGAAAGAGGATCAAATACTCAATGTCCTCTGACAGTGGTGCTTATGGAGGCTGTTATTACTGTACTATCTTAGTTATTTTGCCTTCATTGCTGAGACAAAGTACTTGAGGCCCAAAATTAAGTGTACAAAGCTTTATTTAGCTCACAGCTTGTGGAGGTTTGGTCCGTACTCAGCCAACTCTCAGCAGGGTGGAATTGCTGAGGAGAATTTGTTTATGGAGGTCCAAGACAGCAAAAGTCACAAAAGCAAAAATGGGGGGAGAAGGCCTTGTCTCCCCTTATATCATATGCATTTTTCTTTGGAAGAAAAGTCCCAGAATTCCCCAGACTATTTGATCCATAAAAATGTCATCAACATGGCAGAACTCCTAAATCTGAACATAGTTTATTTATGGGGCTCGGAGTACATCTTTTTCTGAGACTTTCGCTCTTCCTGTCAGAGCTTGTGCTTCCTATCAAATTAGTGAGTTGTCACTGGCATCTTATTTGAACCAATATAATGTTCTCTGAGATTTCTAGGCAGCATAGGCCTTTAAATATTATAATATTATGGGAAGTTAGAGTTAAAATATCCCTGGGAATGGCTGTAACACTGTAATCGTATCCAGAAGTCCTTCTCAGGTGAATGAGCATGCCTTTTGGTTGTCCTTCCTCAAAAGACTGGATAATAATGCTTTTGCTCCTTTACCAAATCAAAGCCTTAAGCCACACACCACGTGTGCCATACTGTTCTAAAAATGCAACCCACACATTTGGAGGAAACTGTAAAGCATATAGCTAACAAAAGACTTGTATCTGGCATATTTTTAAAAACTTTACTAATCTATAAAAATGTAGAAATCCCAGTAGAATTGTTGGTGAAGATGTAGAACAACCCATCAATAACTGGTTGAACAATTTTTTCTATGATTTAGCAATTTGAGTTTTGTATATATTTCTAAAACAATTGTGTATATACTTATGTAACTATCTATCTATCTATCTATCTATCTATCTATCTATCTATCTATCTATCTATCTATCTATCTATTTATTATCTATCTATCTATCTATCTATCTATCTATCTATCTATCATCTATCTATCCTCTTCTGTCTTTTTCCTTGATGTGATACAATTTGCATTGTTAAAATCTTCCATTTCTTTAAATGTATTCCAAACAATTTTATTGTTCTATAACTAGTACAATTGGGCTGGTTTTCATTATTTCATTCACAAATAATGGATCATTAGC
>PVKA01036048.1:0-22124 GCA_004027165.1 Ctenomys sociabilis
ACTTTTTTGCTGGATGGTTAAGACCAAGATAAAGCAAGACCTATATAACAAGAAATATAGTTTTTGTATCTGATAATGTCAGTCAAGTCACCTCAGGATTTATGCTGAAACCCTGTACCACACTTTATAGATCCTTTGTCAGTATCAGCCATGTGGATGAGTCATGGCCATTGCTTGACCAATTTGCTCTCTGTGAAAGCTTGAGAGAAAGCTTTCTTTCCATGTGACTCTCCTTAGGCACACTATAGATCTGTGGCTCCATAATCTCCCTGATAAGAAAATTTGGGGCACAACTGAGTTACATGATGTTACAGTATAGGTTCTCCTATATCTTGAGTCTTCACTGACCTTGAAAGACTAGGACCAAAATGTTGGCTGACCTTGCAGCCCTTCTTTCAGCTGGTTTCTTCATGATAGCCATTCTTCCTGGGGTGAGGTGGAATCACAGTGTTGTTTTAATTTGTATTTCTTGGATTATCAAAGATAATGAACATTTTTTCATATATTTCTTTGCCACCATACTTTTCATCTGAAAAGTATGTTTTTATCTCATTCTTTCATTATTGGATTAGGTCTTTGAATTTTAGGGGTTTGGTCTTCTAAAATTCTTTGTATGTTTATTAAACTATCATATATATATGATATATATATATCATCTGGCTGTCAACTTTTAAATCTATTGGGCAATTCAGACATATGTAACAAAGGAAGCAAGCAATGTAATAGACCAAATAGCGACATCCAGATGGGTTCAGTAATGAGAACATTGAAGGTACTGAGGGTATTGAAAGGAAAGAGAGATCCTGGTGGGTCCTGATAGGAAGACGATGGGTATCAGGTATCCCTGCCCATGGACTTCAGCCAGACTGTGCAGATTATAGAATCATCTCTGGCCAGCCCCAAGGCAAAGGCTGCCTTAGGTATTTGCAATGGACCTTTGTTGAGCCATTCAGCACCACTTCTGCCCCTTTCCATAGTAGCAGCAATGTGCTTTTCCTTTGCAAGCCTTCTTTTCTTGATTCTACATGATTCTCTTGGGAATATCCATCACAGTCTTCTATTAAATGTATTCTAGGCTTTGCCTTTCCTCTTCCATATTCCTGGATTGCATAGATTAACCAATTATTTCCATTTCCTTTGTCTTCCACTTGACCACCAGAATTTCCAAAACTGATTGTGTCATCTATTTCTGGAAACTTGACTGACACAAAAATCTATCCACATGTATCAGCACATTTTGTGTAACAAGTTATAGCAGGTGACCTACAGGCTGGGTGTCTTCTAAAGCAGGTCCATCCATTCAGAGCTCTTCCTTGAAGTTTTGAAGAAGATACTGGGTGATGGCAGCTCTTGATTTCTTCCAGGATCACTTATAGGAATGATGTAAGGCTGAAGAGTCTGAATGGTGCCTTTTCTCTTGCCCATAGGAGAGCCCATGGGTACTTGGAGAACTGAGACTAATCTAGGAAGAACTAGAGATAGTGACCTGAGAAAGTCATTGAAGTCTTTGGTCCAGTCACTCTGGACCAATAAATTCCTTTTTTGATTATTTTGGATTAATTTGTATTTATGTCACGCATAGAAAGAATCTTGATATATGTTGCCTTGATCCACCTCTAAGCTAAATGTAGCCTTTGTAGAAACCTCATGAGGCTACTGGTAGTAAGGAAAGGCTTTTAAGAGATTTTTGAAAGCTCCAGCTGTCTAACTTCCTTCAGAAAAATCTCTAGGGGGCAATAAACCCAAGCATACCTAGGAAATACAGGATACTAGGATACAAATAGAAAATTGTCTTCTAAGTTTTTCTATGACTAACTATAGCTTAAGCTGAAAAGATACTTCTAGTGCCCCTCTCTTTATGACAAAGAAATATTCCTGCTCTTCTTGGCTACATCCTGCTTCTCTTTTTTCCTCTCCTCTCCCACAAGAGCTGACTTGATAGGCTCTTTCATAATAAGGTGGTAAAAGTTGTTTTGAGATGAACCAGAACAAAATGAAAAAAAAAAAAATTAAAACATTGGCATCCAGGTTGAAAAAGCCTGATCCAGATGCTGACTCTTTCAGTGCATGCTAACTTCTCTGAGCAAGTGTTGTGTTGTTTTCTAGACAACTGAGGTAAGCCCAATCCAAGAAAATTAGTCCACAGTGGAAGGTATTTCAGGAACATTGGGGATTTTATGCTTCCCAGTGTGTAATTATTCTTCTCTTGCAAAAGTGAGGAGAGGTCTTGGAAAGTCTTGACAAGGTTAGTATAGAGGCTCATTTATAATAACAAACCACACTCATTTCTTGCTTCCCGTCTGCTAATTCTGACATGATTTGGAGAGGAGCAGGAAAGCTGACGGTGGCAGGTAGAACATGAAGCACTCACCCCCCCCCCCCCGGCTATTTGTGCGGATAACCAGCCTGACCACCCTCCCACCCCTCATCCTGAGAGGCAATACCCTGAAGGTGCCAGCAAGGGTGGGTTGTCTCAGGAAAGCTTCTGATTTACCTTCCAGCTACAGGGAGTGCTGTTACCAGAGCAAGGTAAAAAGCTCCAGAAGAGGGTAATTACTGTCATGCAGTAATTACCCAGGGAGAAAAGGAGAAATGCCCTGACAGTTCAAGAATTTCCCTGAATCCTGAGGGGATTTGACTGACCTTGTTAGATACAAAAGTTACTTTTCTTGCTTTATATAGGTCTTGATTTACCTTGATCTTAACCATCCAGCAGAAAAGTATAAAAATGAGGTATAAAAAGTAAAGCCATAATAGCCTAAGCTGTAGAAGGCTCAAGTCAACAACTTCTGACATTGCCAGTCCTATGGACAACCCACTACTATTATGGACTACTGGAATATATTGGAATATTTTGCTGAATTCACACACCTACAATATTTAAATGACAATGGAATATGCATCTCTGATAAAAACTAAACAAAAAAGGGGATACAAATGAATGACCATTTTGTATCTGTATATTCAAAATAGTTATGATAGATATACAGCCACTTTCTCTTTCTTCAATGAGAAGAAAGATTTGTACTAATAGTGTTTGGATAGGATATCATGTCTGCATCTTGTACTGTGAATAACTACTCTGAAGATGTAAAATATGTATATTAATATTAATATGTAAAATATTAATTATTGAAACTGTCTCACTAAACTGAATTGAAACTGATTGCTATTTGTCTCTCTCTCTTTCTCTCTCTGTCTCTCTCTCTCTTTTTGTGGAACCAGGGATTGAACTCAGGCCCTTGTGTTTGCCAGGCAAGCACTTACTCTACTGAGCCATCTCCCTGGCCCCTGCTATTTCTCAATAAAATTAATAAAAAGAAGTTTTTCTACAAATTAAGAAAAAAAAGAATTTCCCCAAAGACTGAAATGGCTGCATCCACCAAGCAAATAGGCATCTTTGGCCTCTTTTCCTGTGTAATTCTTTTCCCTTTAGCCAAACTTCCATTCCGCAGCTCTGGTCTGGACATCAGCCCCACACAGACCAGCTCCTCAGTTTCATGAGGCACCAGTGTCCTATTCTCTGCTACATCCATATACTTGTGATTTTGCTGAGACTCTTCCAGGATCTGCGTGTTCCTAGGAAAGATGGACATGAAAGAGGCATTGATAGGTTCTGGCCCTAGTATGAATTGCTGAATTATTATGGTAGTCATCTAATATGGCTGAAGCTGTTAAAGCAGCAGCTTATGTTTCAAGAGACCACTTCCCCCCTTCTTCTCCAGCTCAGCCCAGGGCAGTTTCCTTTCCTTTTTTCCTGCCACCTCAGAGAAGATGGCATTCAGCTCCTCAAGTATATCTAAATATCCCCTTCAAACCCCACCTCTGACAAAGGTCATAAAAGCCTCAATCTCCCTTTGTTCTAATCCAGGAAATTCCTTATCTTCCCCAGATTCTCTTTGTGTTCTCAAAGATAATAAACCCCTTTTCCTTTTATCTTCTGCCTGTTTCTGTAAAAAACCTATCAGACATGATTCTTTTTATCTATAATATTCTTTTTATCAGTTCCTTATTTTTTTGTTGTATTGCTTCACAAATAGAATTTAAACATGTTATAGGAGTGTTTTTATTGCTCAAATTTAATTTCCTAAAAATCCTCACCATGCTTTCTTTTGAGTTTCTGGGCCACGATGGCAGTGGGTAACCACTCTATTTCAGTTCATTATGTGGTTGGCCACAGATCCTCATCCTAAGGCCAGACTTTCTCATTAGTTTTGTGACTTTGGGAACACTGTTTCTTTCCCTGTGCTTCAATTCCATTATTCATGATTTTTTTCCTTCAACTTTATTTTATTTAAAGAGTATTAAAAAACAGAAAAACATACACATATAACAAAAACAAAGACATTAACAGAGTAACATGTGGTATAAATTTCATTTATGATTCCTAAAAGGGAATTGGCTCAAGTACTGTATTATATTCCCAAGGGTTTAAACTTTTATCTGTTCTCACAAACTGTCAAATGACCTAAATTTAACATGTCTTTTGTTTACATGAGTCAATAAATATCTTATGGGGCCAGGGGAGATGGCTCAGTGGAATAAGCGCTTCCCTGGCAAGCGCAAGGGCCTGAGTTCAATCCCTGATTCCACCAAAAAATGAAAAACAAAAAGTAAATATCTTATTAGGTTTTTTTTTTCTGAACAACTATTTCCTTAATGATTATCCCTAAGGCTTTTGCAATGGAGACGTGAAGAGGTCAGATAACAAGAACTGGCCATGTATGTCAGGTCATTGATTAAACAAGGAGCAAGCCAGGAGACAGCTCACTAAAGACTCGGTAGAGAAGTTGGAAAAAAATAAAGATGAACAGAAAACAGAATGGGGCACATTCTTGGGAAGGGTTGATGTGGAGAAAACACACACACACACACACACACACACACACACACACACACACACACACACACACATGAAGGTAGCACTTCCCCACCATCACTTCCACAGCAAAACAAATGGAAATGGAAATTTCCAACACTACTGACAAGCAATTTCTAATTGTTAACTCTGCTCTCCAACCATTGGCTAGAGCTTATTGTATTTGCAGTCTACTTAAAAAATTTTACTTTACAAATCATAAATTTTCCATGTCCTTCTGCTATCTGGGTGGTGTTTCTACTTGCTTCATGTTGGAAAAATTCCCTTCTTAATAGTTAAACTCAAACAGATAATTAGACAGAGTTTCGAAAATTACATTTCAAGAACACTAACACAGTCCCAAATAGAAAATCAAAAACTATCCCATGTTTCCCTTATTGGTGCCGGTTTGGAAAACAAGATGTTTATTTTTGGACTGCTGAGCAGACTTGAGCAAACCATTTAAATTATTATTCATCCTCCTTTCCCAGTGGGGAAGCAGAGCTTACTGAGGTTTCATTAATGGCTTTTTAAGCTTTTCTTCCTTCCAAGCAAACTGTAACTTGGGATTGAAGGTGGTCAGTATTTGCATCCAGGAGTTCCTTGTTTCAGTTGCTCTTGACAAAGTTTTCTGACCATGTGGAGATGGTAAAAACCACCTCCACACAAAGAATGACAATAATTAGATTTTCCTGTTTGTCAGCCACAGTGATAAGTGGTACATTACTATTCTCATCTTCATTTTTCAATGGAAAACAGAAGTTTGGAAAAGACAAGTAACTTGCCTAAAATTACAGCAATATAAACACGGACACTGGATTTGATTCCAGGTTATGTAAAGGCCAGAAACTACTTCTTAACCTGCTACACTGTCCATGTGGATAGCTTCTTTCTCTCTTTCTTCTTCTGTTTTTTTTTTTTCAGAACCAGGGATTGAACTCAGGCCCTTGTGCTTGCCAGGGAAGCGCTTACTCCATTCAGCCATCTCCCCAACCCTTTCTTTCTTTCTTTCTTTCTTTCTTTCTTTCTTTCTTTCTTTCTTTCTTTCTTTCTTTCTTTCTTTCTTTCTTTCTTCCTTCCTTCCTTCCTTCCTTCCTTCCTTCCTTCCTTCCTTCCTTCCTTCCTTCTTTTCTTTCTCTCTTGGGCATGAGGGATTTTTTGGTAAGAGACTTCAATAACTCCTTCTCTCTCCTTACACCCAGTTGGCTTCTGTATCACCCAGCTGTGTTAAGGATGAACATTAAGCTAAACAGTCAATTCTGTTTGGTAAATATCTATGGAGATCCTACTTTATATTGAGCACTTTACCAAACTGTTTCATGGGACCAGAGGTATATAGGCAAGGTTGTATGGTGGGGAAAAACCTGCTTTAACTGTAGCTAAAACACTTGTAAAAGGATTGTGATGCTATCATAGGAACAGTAACAAGTGAAGCAGCAGCAGAAGAAATATATTCATATAGGAGATCTGAGTTGTTTCAGAAAATAGATGGATTGGATTTTAAGCTGGGAATTTAAAATCTAGGAGTGTGTGTGTGTGTGTGTGTGTGTGTGTGTGTGTGTGTGTGGTGTGATAGCTGTCTGGAAAAGAAAAGAGACCAGCAAAATGCACATCTTAGAGACAGCTGATTCTTAAGCCTACAGTAGGGGTATTCTCTGAGATGCCTCCTAGTCAGGCAAGTGAGGCAGTCACCTACCTGGGCTGGCAAGCCTATCCATGAGAGAAAAATACATTCATTACATAAAGTCCAGGCTGGTGGAGCCCAGAAGGAACAAGAAAAGTCTTCAATGAAGGTGCTTTCAAAATGGTAGCCCTCACAGGGGAAGTCCTGGCTTCTCATAAAAAAGCCACACTATTTCTGAGCACCACATTTATGTGTTGAGCAAAACCTCAGAGCAGACAGGGGTGGTAAATCTCCTCAGCCTTGGCATTTTATGGACTGAGCCAGATGCAGCAGGGATGATAATCAGCAGGACACACCTGTGTGGCACACCACATAGGGGGGGCTGCCTAGGCCCATCACCTCCCAAATGGGTGGGTGGCGAAGGTTTAAATAAAAGAGACAAGTGATGTAATTTTAGGGCTTCAGGAGAATCAAAACCCTATAGTAGAATCGGAGATCCTCTGAGGGCTGAGATTCCTCTGGGTGACCTGTATTTATTTGGTTTTCAAGCACAGGAAGGAAACACTGAGGAAAGGGTGAAAAACTATCCCCTTGGGAGTACATACAAAGATTTCTGTTATCTCCAGGTTGATATTCACAGCAAGAGCGAGGTACTTACAGGTATGTATATATCTAGTTAATTGCACTGAGGCTAGAGCCAGGCATCCTCAGCCATGGCCCTACCTTGTTCTGTGAGGTGTCACAGCCTCACAGGCCATAGAGACCTCAGCAGAATCAGTGACTCAGTGATTGACTTACTATGAATCTGTTTCCCCTGTCCAGACAAGGGGCCTAAGCCTGAGACAGACTCATAAGTAATACAGAAATCCAAGTGCTTGATTTCGATCCTGCTCAGAGCCATTTCATATTGGTATCCATCTACCAGACATATCTGTTACTATAGTGTACCGTTGACAGCTGTGCTGACTGACTAGGAACCTGCTCTGCTTGGCAAAGGTCTAGATGACACTGGTTTTTAAATACTTGAAGGGGAAAGGTCTCTTTTAAAGAAATCATAGTATTCTGAAGCCAAAGAATAACCCCATCCAATTAAATTCACTACTTTCTGTTCCACATAACTATATGTTTTAGGTTGACTGTTTCAAAAACTGCATGCATATAGTGATGTCCATAAATATATATTTTACTTTTTAAAAATATGCCATAAACTAAAATGAACACTATCAACAAGAATGCAAAAGGGAGTAAGAGAACTAGAGGAAAAAGGAAGAAGTGGAGGACAGGGATTAAAAAGAAAGAAGCTGTACTGTGTACATGTACCAGCTCCCCAAGATGATTATAAAATTCTTGCACAAATAGAATAAAATAAAATAATGATTCTGTTGTTTCTATAGAGGCCCAAGTTGGATAACCACTCTAGAGGGAAAGTAGGAACTATGTTTAATTGTATGTGCCTTTAAAGAGGCCAGAAGAATTCACAAAACTCTATCAAAAGTGCTTTAGCCCCAGAGGTTTGAGGATGGATGGTGTGTGACTTTCAACTGGTTACTTTTAAATTTAAAATTTTTTTTGTCTTTTTTTTAAAAAAATTATTTTAGGGAGCATAATAATTGATAAGAAATTAAAAATCGCACACATTTAGAAATCCAAGAGGAGAGTTATTTAACCATGGGTCTTTGTTACACATTGCTGTCCTTGATGTTATTGCTCAGGTTGCAGATATCAGCATACAGAGTTAGTCAAGGTGAAAACTCTAAATATTCACTGCTATTTTGACAAACCTGATGGAGATTATTAGTACAACCATCTCAGCCAGCCTGTATATACATTTGTATGGTCTCCCCTTTTCTTTTTCCCTATCTTTTTTCCTTTCTCTCATCTTTGTTGTTTAATCCTTTTTCAAAATTAATTTTATTGATAAACAAATAGCAATGAGACAGTTTCAAAAGAGGTTAGTAGGACAGTTACAATAACTAAAACATTGCATATTGTTCTCTTCATAGTAGTTATTCATAGTACAAGACACAGACATGATATCCTGTCCAAACACTATTAGTATAAGTCTTTCTTCTCATTGAATTAAGAGAAATATCCTAACTGCCTTGTATATACATATACAAAATGGTCCTTCATTTATATCCCCTTTTTATGTTTAGTTTTATCAGAGATGGGTATTCCACTGCCATTTAAATATTGTAGGCCCGTGAATTCAACAAAAAAAACCTTAAAAGTTTTGAACCATGTGAACATGCTATCTCTTTTTTAAAAATAAGCAAAAAACAAATAACTGTCTTCAAATAACTAGTTCTATTTTTGAAAATGCAAAGACATTTCTGGAGGAAAGACATTTAAGAAACAAATCAGAGAAGCCACTTTCTGGAAGAAATGGTGGAAGGGAAGGAGACATATTTTCTAGTCAATTATCTGTTGAATATTTTTATTTCTATGCCCTTTACCAGTACTATCTGCCCATTAACAAATGAAGGAGATAGTAAAAGTAACTCTAAACCAGAACCACCCTCCCACTGGCTGAAGTGAAGGGTCAAGAGCAGAAGGACAAAGCAAGGAGCACCTTGGCTCCTAGCCGTGCCAGGTCCTCATCATACTTTTAAGGCCTGAATATATGGGTTCCTCCCTTTGGTCACTGCCAAAATCCCACAACTTGACGTCCACTATTGTAGAAATGGTTTCCTTTCCTTTTTTCCTTCTGGAAAATGTCACATATTAACCTTTGATGACTATTTACAGCCTAGTAAACAAGTAAATGTCAAAATGGAAAAATTTAAGGGAAATAGGAAATCCCCCTCTCCAAACATTTCTTAACTTCAACTCATCCCAACTCTTGACTTTAATGTGTCTTATCTAAGGGGAAGAAAAGGTCCTTAAAGCAATGTATTTTCCTGCATCTCAATTTTCCAGGTTTTCTCCCATTCCCATATGGGGACTTTAAGAGATACAAAGTACAAAAAAGAGACAATATACCTTAGGCAGATCACCTGTATGGCTATCAGACAGTGTAACTAGGAGACAGGGTGCATCTAATTTCTTGGGCAGCATAAGGTAATCCTGGGTGTCATGGGGAGTGTTTGGGTGGAAGCCAGCACTGAATTTATCAGCTAGTGAGGATTGGGGAGAAGAGGTGTTTCCAGCATCTCTGCTGGAAACAAGCCTGGCTGTGGAGGAAGAATGTGACTGTCAGAGAATAGGTACCCTGGAGTATTCATGTGCCTGTGTTGAGGTTCACATTAATTTAAATATCAAAGAATGCCGGGCGTGGTGGCGCAGGCCTGTAATCCCAGTACTCGGGAGGCTGAGGCAGGAGGATTGTTGTGAGTTCGAGACCAGCCTGAGCTACAAAGTGAGCTTAAGGCCAGCCTGAACTGCATAGTGAGACCCTGTCTCAAAAAAAATAAATAAAAATAAATAAATAAATAAATATCAAAGAATAGAACATAAGATTTTTGTCAATCACTATTGTCTTTGCTTTTACTCTGAAATCTAAAGAATTTAGCAGGAAATAGTGTGTGTGTGTGTGTGTGTGTGTGTGTGTGTGTGTGTGTGTGTTTAATGTATTTGGTTGTTACAGGGTCTCACAACACAGCTCTGAGTCATAGCGATTCTCCTCATGGGGATTATAGCCTACCTTTGGGTTGGGGCTGGCCTGGCCTGTGGTGTCAGGAATAAAACCATGATCCTTGTGCTTGCCTAAGCTTGCCTAAACAGGTGCTTTAGGCCACTGAGATATCTTGCTGACCATGAATTTTTTTTTTTTTTTTAAGTTCCACACTTGTTAAATGGCAGGAGTGTATGTTCTTTTCAAAAAATGTACTGGTTTCTCTTTCAGGGACCTTATTTTACACTGAGAAATAATGGAGAGAAATGTAAGAACAAGCCTCAGTTGCATAATGTGACATATTTCTTTCTATTCACATTTACCCAGCTCCATCTCCCTCTAAATCAAAAGCACTCCTCACATGCGTATCTGCCGTTATCTAGTCCTGCATTTTCTCAACCTCTTTTTCCATGACTCCACACCCAGAAGCTTAGGCTTCAGGGCTGATCTCTTCACTGCCTTGCAAACACACAGTCCCATTAGCTACATCTACCTTCTGGCCTCCAGATCTGTTCAGCCTCTTCAATTGAGGACCAAGTTAAGCTCTACTCTCACTGCATCAAGCAGTGAAGCCTTTTGGGATCTCTCCTCAGAATATCAACTGATCTATGCAGCACTTATGATCTATGGAACATTTCCTTTTAGGGTCGGCTTATCCATGTGGAAGGGTGGGTAGATCTATAAGGGAAGAAGGCTGGATGGAACATGGCGGTAAAGACATGGCCAGGTGAGAGTGGACAAGCATGACCAACCCCTAGGCTTCACAGGGCAGGCTAGAAGCTGGGTGTGCTGTCTGCTATTTACCTGTGATTTTTGGCTCAGCTTCACCTCCAGAACTCAAAGGTGCATGCTCAAGGGTGGTGACTGTAAGTAGAGATGCTGTGTTAAAAATTCACAATGAGGCACAGTGATTTTTTTAGGACTCCATGAATAAAATATCAAACAAAAAAGTGAAAAGAAATATTCAGGACAATCTTCTGATTTGATATCACAGTGCTGTGGCATTCTGAGGACCTCAGGTCCTCATAGGGTCAGTTTCTTAAGGAAACAGTAGAAGTTGTGGTAGTGCCCATTGTGCAGGGTTTCTAGGCACATACAGACTGCCCAGGTAAATGTGAATTTCAATTAAACACCAAATAACTTTTTAGTATAAATTTCACACAACATTGGCTCATATTTAGACTAAAATTTATTTGTTATTTATCCTGAAACTTACATTTAACTGTACCCTAATCTTTTATGTGTAACTATAGTTTCTCTGCCATAAGGGACAATTAATGGTGATTGAAAGAAGATAATGTCCAGTAGAGCTCAACTATGCCTGGAGCATGAGGTCCCAATGTGACATTTAGGCACTTGGCATCAGCCTTTCCGAATAAAAGACAATGAATTGAGAAAACAAAACTTTTGGGCCCTGTCATATGTTTGTGTCTTGAATCATTCATTATTCTAGGAGACATGATAAACACCTGGAAGCTGTGGACTATAAGTAGGAGGAGAAAAAGCCAAGAAACTAACAATTGGCGGGAACCTAGGTCCCAAGGACAATGTCAAACTCCATGTAAGGATGTAGTCACTGTTCTCTGAATCTACACTCAGATTTATCTCCATTCATCACCAAATTTTCCACATTGTGAAGCATTTAATTGCTTAAGCCATGCTCAGTAGTCTATTGCTTAAAACTGAGAGCATCTCAACTATTAGAGAAGCTACCACAAACTCATGTAAGACACTCTACCAACTTCCAGAAATGTTAAGGGAAACTTGAAGAAACTATAAGCCTGCGACACTGAATCATGGAGTGAGACAACTGAACATGGGCGATACTTGGAAACCATCTTGAGCTGATGACCCTAGATGTGAGGAAGCACCCAACCTGCATCTAGATTTCAGTACCCAGACTTCAGAGACCTGCTTTTACATTTAAGCCCCCACTGCAATATTCAATGCATGTATTTTTACTGACTATTTAAAGGATTTAGTTGATTAAAGGAGCATACCCACCTCAGTAAATATGGAAGACATTAAAAATGGTATGGTGAAAGGACACTGTGGTTTAAGAGAGAATGAAAATTAGAGACCCTGCTGCATGTCAACAGCATAGCAGGTTTGGTTTATAAGGCTGGGGTCACCCAAAAAGCACTGGTGAGTCTCTGTTCTGGGAGGAGTGTATGCTAGATGCACTGTTAAGTTGGGGTCAGTCCAGCAGACCACTGGAAGCTATTGCAGTCCTTAAATAATATAGGAATACGAAGATAGAAATAGCACAAAAAATTTATTAGCCAACACTCTCTATAGAGAATATTCAAATTAAAATAAAGATATTGAAGCCAGAGATTCATTTGGAAGCCCTTACAGTAATAGAGGAATGGAGAAGGGTCATGCTAGAAACACAGGAAAGAAAGGATTGAATTCTAGAAATAGTCCAATTAAACAATTGACAGAAGGCAAGGGAAGAGGAATGCTAATGGCTGCATGATGGCCACCTCTCTCCACATATGGCCCCACATAGTCTTTATGGGTTACACTGGTTTACATCCATCATAGGATGAAAATTTTGCTTGTAGTGGTATGTATAGGAAAGCCATAGAAATATTCACAAAGAGGCACCAGTCTGAAGAAAGTCTTGGTCTTCAATTGAAAATTGAAACAGAAAGTTTACCAGAAAAGTCATGGAAAAAAATCCCAGAAAATGAGTGGCATGCATGTTGGCACTTCTTTGGCAAAATCTTTAATGTGATGTCTCCTAGAGAATTTATCAGGAGGCCCTTTGATGATGAGATATTTGTGAGGTGGGGGCTGTCACTTTTGGTGCCTTTAATTAATACCATGTAGTTAACTGCACATCTAACCACTTGGAGAAACTATAGCTTATAGCTCAATATGGGGACATCCCGGGGATTCCGATGGAAAGTAATACATTGTGATGTGGTGATGGGAGATGGAAGAGTATTCAAGTTCTTCCAAGTCCCTCATTCCTAGATCCTTCCCAGGCTTCTCCAGGGCTGACTCACTGTCACCTCATCCACATATGCCTGTTCTCCTGCCCATGCCAGGTGTTGTATATATTCAATTTTCTCTTGATGCTGACTGTGATCTGGGTTGCGTGGGAACAGAAAATAAATCCTTCCCCTCGGTTTCCTTTCTGAAGAGCAGAGACATCCTTCTCCTAACTCTCTCGGCTCACTGGGTCATGATGGCAGCTCTACATAAGTTCCCCTAATCTTCCAGTGCTCAAGACAGTGGTGGTTCCTCATTTGCTTTCTTCACAGCCCTGGGACATAAGAAATCTCAGATAAGTATGACACTGACAGGGTGCATCTCAGTCTCAGAGAGCAAATGCTCAAGTTCTGGAGGAATGGGCTGGGTGCCAATATGATCCTTGTAGCATCTCCTTGTCCCATCTGTTAGAACCTTGTTCAGTGGCACTTGGAGAGAGCCTATGATGACTCATCTTCTATCGTTTGTTTAAGAAATGAGCACAGGTTTCTAAATCTCTACTCAGATTCTGCTGCCATCTACAACCTCTTCTAAGCATCACACACACACACACAAATAACATTTGCTTCATATTTCTGACTCTTCAAAGAGTTCCTAAGAATTGTGTCCAAATGGTACAGGAGCCTTCAGATCTGCTTTTTGGTCTGAATTGTGCCTCTACCATCCATTGTGTGCCCTGGAAGAAAGCACTATTTTTCTGAGCCTCAGTTTCCCCATTTGTTAAAGAGTTGTACCCTAAATTAGTTGTTCAGATTACCAGATATATGCGTGAAAATTGGAAGAAGAAAGAAACAAAGAAAAAGTTGTAAGAAATTAAGATGAGAGAAAAAGGAAAAAACTGAAAAATGAAAACAAGAAAACAAACAAAAAAGTAAGCATTAACTGCTAACACTAGGCAGTACAGCAAACAGTTGAATTCATATTATTTTGTTTAATGAAGTTCTGCATCATAATTCATATTATTCTGCTTAGTGAAGTGTAGTGATTTTTTCTGTATATAAAAATTATAATTTTTATGTTACAGCTCTGTGTCCACTTTCAAGAGTAAAAAAATCTAAAAAGTAAAGTATTTCTGTTAAAAAAGAGTTATACCCTACAGTACAACTAGTAAGATTATATATACAAATATATATATATATATATATATATATATATATATAGAGAGAGAGAGAGAGAGAGAGAGAGAGAGAGAGAGAGAGAGAGAGAAATAGTATATATGTGACACAGATGGATAAAATATGGTAGAAGTATATTATTATCAGGCAGCAGAACAAAATAATTTGTTCAGACACTAGAGCCAAACTGCCACTTTTATCTTCTGTAGGATAAAGATGGAGATTGAAAGCTCTGAAATCCTGAAAACTCAAAAAGCCAAACATTTTTTCGTAAGTGGAGTGCCCAAACGTATTTGTTACCAAGATCAATATGAAAGATTTGATGGTTTCAAATCTTCTTCTCACATGAGAAAGATAAAACTTCTTTGGTTAATTGAGTATAGCAGTGTTCCCGTTTCATAATATGGATCTAACCAGAACAGGCACACATATCTACCTTTATAGAATTATTGCAAGGATTCAATGTATTTGGAGACGCGGGGTTGAATCAAACCCAGCAGGTATAGCTGAGCCCCTGGATTCCTCTTTTGGAGACCTTGCCCCATCTTAAACCTCTGTGGGTGGTGGAGACTTAAGCCACTGATACAATTCCTGTTGCAACATTACTAACTCCGGGACTTAGTGGGGATGACAGTAATCCTGGTGTCCCAGTGGCGATGTGCCAGTAAATCCAGCTGCAAGGAAGCCATTTAGAAAAAACAAGATAAGTGAGGCAGAGAATGACTTAATGGTTCTCTGAAAATCCATCTGCACTGCTGGAAAAATTTCTCTGCTTCTGTCCTACTAGTGGTGGGGTGTTGAGCACCTTCTTTACTATATTCCAAGTATGCACTTTCTTCATTGATTCTTTTTTTATTCAATCATTCATCCACTAAGTGCTTTCTGCTGGCCCCTAATATCTCAGGCACTGTATTAGGTGACAGAGAAACAAAGATGGATCAAATGTAGTCCTTAGGTATGAGCACATTTAGTGGGTTCCACATCTTTTAGGAAGTAGAGGTCAAAAGATGATGGATTTATCTGAGTTCAATATGAAGGAGAGAAAAACTCTCTGAATATTGCATTATTGTTCTTTTATACCCTCTTAATCTGCAGAACTAATATAAATCAGATTTTGGAAAGATGGGGGTAATTTTCAATACAGAACGAGGTGGAAAGTTACTGGTATGCTCATAAATAAGCTTACCTAATTATGGGCTGAGGTCAGATAAACTATAGAGGGCTCTTAATTTTTAGCATTTCCTTGGACTGTCAGTAGTCTATCATTTGTCCTAGGTAAAACATGCTGTCTTCTTAAGTGGAAAAATACCCAGATGGTGGAAATTTTATATTATTTACCAACAGGAAGGAGACCTCCTGCAATACTTCCTGGCCAACTGGCTAAGAAGTGTGCTCAGCAAGCTGCTCCTAATTGATTTCAGGGTTTGCAACATAGGCCATGCTTTGGGACTTAGGGGCCTGCATTAGAACACCTGATCTTGAGTCCTAACTGCTACCTACTAGCTTGGGAGAAAGCTGCCTACTCCTTGGCATCTGTGAATCTCATGTTCATCAGTAAACTGGATGCAATCATTTTTACCACATAAAATAAGGAAGATTAAAAATAGCATACAGTACAAAGGATGTTTAGTGTCGCTGCACAGTTAGAGCTGAAAACAGGTTAATTGTGAGGAAAATGAAGTGGGAAGAGAAATCTGTTCTTGGAGGGCGGAACTCTTCATGTTATATCTATCCTGACTTGGCCTCCTCTCTAACTGGCCCCAGAGGTAGTTCAGACTCATTTTTCTGTTGTTCTTACCCTCCTCACCCATAAGCTGATGAAGGCACGAAGGGCTGCAGTTACTTAACCAAAAATCTGAATCTCAGTGCTGTGGAATGAACAGAGCTGCAGGCAGGCATGTGGGCAGTTCTGGAGGAGCCTCAGAATGAGAGTGAAGAGAAAATGCAGACGGCATCAGCCGTTTCATGAGGATGGAGCCCCGTGACCTAATTTACCTACTTAGGTCCCTCCTCGTAAAGGCTCACTTCCATGTTGTGCACTGGAGACCAAGTTTCTACTGCATGAACGCTTGGGGACAAAGTACATCAAAACCATAGCCAATGTGCAAACTTCCAGGAGCCTAATGTACCTCCCTTCAAACACACAGGTTAATACAGTGCTTGGAAGATCTACCAAAATCTTAACAAAATTCATAGTGAAAGGGAAAATTCACTAAAATAATTGAGACTGTGGTTGCTGCTAGCAACATGAATAGAAAGGGTAAACTGGAAATCATATTTAAGTCCCTTGTCTTTTGTGGTACCAGATTTCAAACAACACACTGAGATGTCATAATGATGTCTTTGTGTAGGGACAGAGTGGGGAGCAGAGGTCACAAAAAGTTTCCCATGCTCCTTGAATAAGATTAATGGAAGAAAGAAGCTGCATCCAGTAGAGGTCATAAGTTAGCATAAGGAATGATGATACTGGGCTTTAGTACAGCATGTAGATTTGCTTCTACAAATTGGTCTGTACCAGCTTGATCTGTGTTTTAGAAAATATTTGCTGAGTATATTTATATGGAATATAATAATATGGAACACGGAGCCCAAGTGTGTGGACCCCTCTGCCTGAGGAGAGACCTTGGCTGCCTGTCTGAGGCCACCAGGGGCAATACCTGCATTCGCCTCCACAGAACTTCTCTGCATGACATGCTTGGCTTTCCTCTAAACACAAAGCAATATTCTGAGAGAGTTAAATTATTATGTTCCTCCCAGGTACATAACACTCTACCCTTTCCCCGAATACTCAAAAGCACCATCCTAGTCTGGCATCAGGTGTATGCTTGACATAAGATTCTGTCATGTACATCAGGTCCAGATGTGAATAAGCTCCTCATGTGTAGTCCCTCTGGGTGCTATCATTCGGGGTGGCTCTTCTCTACCCAGAATCCTAAATAAAAGAGTTATCTGACTCTTCCTATACCCAAGACAAAAGTGACTTTGGAGGAAGGATAATAGTGATGGCCACTCCCATTCAAAACAAGAGGGCTGGTCACGACACACAAGGCAGTCCTTGTTCCACAATAATGTAAGGGATGGCATCTAGCATAACCCCCTATTCACTTTTAGAAGTAGAAGAGACTGATGCAGAATTCAATTTAGTTTAACCCCTACCTGAGGTATTTACATAGAAGCAAGCTTGCCTAAGTTACCCTGCTCCTCACTCCTTCCCCTGCCCTGTCAGAACTTCACAAACACATAGCAGATAAGGAGACAGGACTCATTTAGGGCAATAAGAGACAGACTATTTGCCCATGCTTAGCCATAAATCCTTCTGCCCAAGACCTCGCACCTATAGGATATAGGGGGCATCACCTTCCTGCCATGACCCTGCGCCTATAGGATACAGGGGTGCTGCATTCCAGCCTGGTTGTCATAGCAACAAAGAAACTATAAAAGTGGGTAGGGAGCAAAGAACTAGGCCTTTTGTGTTTCCCCAGATGGAAAACATGGATCACCAGCTAACTAGTAAAGTTTTGGTAATTTCTTTTAATTTTGTCTCCAGTGGGCAGTATATCCAATTCCAGCTGTTACGGTAATTTTTAACTCCATCTGGACATAGGTTCTCAGGGTCTCCTCCTGAAGGGAGTTTTTTGGTTAGGTCCAGTTATGCTCTCTCATTTGTTACTGACTCTTCAACTGCACGCTAGTCATGAATCCCTGGCCCCTGTATCTGCTTGCAGGTGCTTGAATATGCTGCACTATTTGACCAGCCCAAGATGGCATTTCTGAGGATTTAGGAAAAGGATATAATATTGTGTACATGGGAGGAATATGATAATTTAACTCTCAGAATGTTGCCATGAGACCATTGCGTTTAGAGGAAAGCCAGCGCATCCCAAGGAGAATTTTTGTGAAGAATGCAGGTATTACCTCTGATAGCCTCGGACAGTCAGCTGAAGGAATGAGGTTATGGAACTGACATTGAAGAGGATTATACCAAGTATTTATCCAGTACACGAAATCATGAGAAATATATATATATATATATATATATATATATATATATATATTTTTTTTTTTTTTTTTTTTTTTTTTTTTTTTTTTTTTTTTTTGCGGAACCGGGGATTGAACTCAGGCCCTTGCACTTGCCAAGGAAGCGCTTATTCCACTGAGCCATCTCCCCGGCCCAGAAATAATTATTTTTTGAGTGACTAAATATGGGAGATTTGTTCTTTAGAAATGGGTGACTAACACAGTGATGACTTGCAGCTGGAGCATTCTAGATCTGCAGAAAAGCCTGCAAGCAGCGGTCTTAGTTGAGAGGTTAAAGCACATTTTCTTTTCTTTCATAGCAACAGTTCTTCCCCTTGCATCTCAGGACAGCATCAACGAATTGATACAGGAATTCTTGATGAAAAATAAAGCTCAGAGTAATGCAGCCTAGAGAGAAATCTGGGATTCCTCTTACTCTGGAATTATGTCTAGATGGATGCAGTTTTGGGACAATGTGCTTAACAGGTATTTATCAAGTACCTGTAAGGACTGTCAAGATAAACTAAGAAGAAGAAATCTTATACCTAATTCCTAAAAAGTACAGGATGTTGGACACCTGAATGACACAAATAATATTCAATTTAAAAGTATGTAAATTATGGAAATACTATAGAGACCTTCTTCTGTTTTCTGGAAGAAGTTGTATATGATTGACATGAATTCTTTTGAATATTTGGTAGAAGTCTACCATGATGCAGACAGACTATAGAAATTCCTCAAGGAGAAGTTTTGAGATGTTTGCTTTAATGCTTTTAAGAGCCTTCAAGTTATGCTTTTCATTATACCTGCATAATGGTAATTTTTTTATGTTAAGAAATCGGATCCTGAATCGAGCCAGAGAGCAGGCCCAGTGTGGAACCCTTCAGCAGAACTCCCTACAAAGAGGCTACAGGCAAGACCCACCCAGCTGATTCAGGAGCAGAACATCTTGCCAGAGTGACACAAAGGGTTCACCTGCAAGGCTGCAGCAGGACGAAGTGGAGCACAGAAACCAAACCCAAGCCACACCCACCTGGAGGAGGCTGAACTTCATAGATCTGCACCTGGTGCTAAGGTAATAACTCTAGCTAAGCTCTACACCAAAGGTCAAAAATCAGTGGTATACAAAATGACAAAGAGAAGGAACAAAAAAGCAGTCTCAGGCCCTGAGTCCACCCAGTACAAATGCAGAAGACACTAGCATAGAGGAAATTGGACATCACACACCTGAAATCTCTGAAATAGTAGCATTGGAAGTAAAGAAACAGCTGCAGAAAGGTATAGAAGAAATCAGATCAGAAATAATTTCTGAAGTAAAAAAAGTAGTAATAACTATAATTGAAGTATGAAGTGTTTCTGAAGAATATACTGATAAAAAATAGAGCAGAATATAAAAATGATGGAAACCCTGCTTATTTAGCAGTACAGGAAAGAAATAGAATGTATAAACCAGATTCAAAGTGATATACAGGAAATTAAAACCTCAATCACAAACTGGCAAATCTGTTTGAGTGAAAGTGAAAACAGACTCTCTGACCTTAAAGACACCATTGCAGCTAGTGAAAAAGTAAACAAAGATCTCTTAAAAACAACTAGGATGCAGGAAAAAATAATTCAACACCTGCAAGATGATGCAAAGATGAACAATGTGAGACTAATAGTCATCAATGAGAAGGAAGGAGTCAATACAAATGATATAAAAAGAATATGGGCAGAAGTAATAGCAGAAAACTTCCCAAATATGGGAAGACAATCTGACATTCAGTAACTGAAACATATAGAACTCCAAATAACATCAACCCAATTAAAATAACTCCCAGACATATAATAATCAAGATCCCAGAAATTCAGCACAGGAACAGTGTACTAAAAGCCTCTAAAGAAAAGAAAGAGATCATGTTTAAAGGAAAACACATCAGAATAATGACAGATTTCTCTTGTGCATCAAGGCAAGAAGAGCATGGGACAAAGTACTTCAGGTCCTGCAAGCAAACAAATTCCAACCCAGACAAATGTACCCTGCAAAACTTTCTTTGAAATATAATAGAGGAGTAAAATACTTCCATGACAAAGAACAACTATAAAGAGTTGCATGATGACAAAGCCAAGCCTACACAGACTACTAAATGATGTTCTGGAGAGGGACCAAAATGTTCACAACCCCATGAACGAGAATGGAAAGAATCCACCAAATAGAGCAAACAATTAAACAGAGGAGAAGAGGTACACAATAGTAGCCTTTCAGTTATTCTTTTATGTACAGAAGCAGAATATTTCTATCAGCACACTCGACAAATGAACTTCTCTTGCACCCTATGGATCATGATTCCATATGGGTCTATGGAGTGGATTTCAAGGAAATAGCTATAGCTCAGTCCCACAAGTGACACCTGGCCACCAGTAAGTGTCATGGTCATTATCCATGTCTACAACACACTAGAACTTTGTGTAATATCCTATCCCCATATTGTCAGAAGTGATGGTCATTTATTTGTCATTCCAGTATTTATCTTATGTTTTAGTCTTAGTACTTCTTTACTGTCATGAAAACTTTTTTTTAGTTCAAGTGTTTTGAAACATTTAATTTTAAATCAATTGATATTTAATTTTCTGAATATTGCTTAATCTTAATTTTTTGTTTTAAGATTTATACTATATCCTTGAATTACAATTTATCTAAAAGACATTGTGTGATATCTTCTCCTAGTATTAGAAACTTTAAAAATTATATTTTCATTTTCTGTTTACTTTATATTACTTCTTCCCTGTCCTTTTTACACACATACACACACAAATATATGAAAAAAATACATGTATAACCCAACATAAGTTTGGGACTGGAAATCTTCAATGACCTTTTAAATAAGGGTTCATCTAATATATTTTATATAGTCCTGCATAGCTATCACTTTGAGAGCTCTTTATTGTTCATCCAGGAACATACTGCAACTTCTTTTGCCTTTTGAATTATGCTTTTTGTTATTTCTTATATGCTACTTCTGGAGGTATTGAAATATTTCAAGTTTGTATACTTTCTAAAATATTTTACTTTTAGTTTTCAAAGGTATGTTTGTTAAGTATAAAATTCAAAGAGGATAGGTCTTTTTTTGTCTTTCAGTCCTTTAATTAGCTTGCTTCTTACATAATTGATCCTTTTTTTTTTCTTTCTAATGTGGAATAAAATGCTATTTAATTTTGTTCTTCCGTAGTTAATATTTTTTATGTATATGCTTTAATCATTTTTTTCTTTATAATAAGTTTTGGATGATTTCATTTTTGTGTATCTTGGTATGATTTTATTTAAATTTCTTGTGCAAAAGATTCATTTTTCTTAGAAATGTGGTATTATAAGTTGAACTAAATTCAGAAATTTTAAATCTTTAAATATTTATTGTCTACTCCTTTCTACTTTGAGAATTCTAATTATATTAATATAAAAAAGAAAGGAGCAGTTAATACTTACAATTTTTGTTTTTACTCTGATTTTTCCTCTCTTGAATTTCTTATAACTTCCTAGTTATTATGTTTTTTTAAAAGCAAAACTTATATGCTTTTATCTAGTAATCTGAAAAACTAATTTGCACATTCCATCATGTAATAGCAACCATTGTTGGATTCCTATTACTTTGTTTAGTGAAATCATGTATCATGTATAATGCTTTTTTCTTCTATCACTATTTTATATTCTTTAAAAATAATTATAAAAGTACAAAAAAAAAAGAAATTGGTTCATTTCAAGTAAATTGTCCAGTTGGTGTGTAGGGTTGTTCAGTGTATTCCTGTTTTATCATTTTTAATATCTTTAAGTCTGTAACAATATCCTCTTCTTTATTTATGGTATGAATAATTTATATATTGTCTTTTTTTCAGGCTTTATAGAATTTTTTCAGTTTTATT